>CAUYLZ010046656.1:0-28309 GCA_963573645.1 Pithecia hirsuta | reverse complement strand
TATATATTTAGGATCGTTAGCTCTTCTTGTTGCATTGATCCTTTCACCACCATGTAATGTCCCTCTTTGTTTCTTATTGTCTTTGTTGCTTTAAAGTCTGTTTTATCAGAGACGAAAATTGCAGCTTCTGGTTTTTTCTTTTCTTTTTTTTTTTTTCCTCTCCATTTGGTTGGACTGTCTTCCTCCATCCCTCTGAGTCTGTGTATCCTTGCATGTGAAATGGGTCTGTCTAAATACAGCATATCTATGGATTTTAGATTTTTATCCAATTTACCTGTCTGTGTCTTTTGATTGGGGCATTTATAGTTCACACTATTACAGTTTTGCTTATAAACTTCTTTGATGAAAAGAAAACGAGTTTATTAGAAACATTTGTAGAATTCTTCCTGTTAGTGAAATGACAATTTTTACCAAAAGATATATTTCTACGTAATAGATTCCATTTCCACATTACTATCAGCACCCTATATCTGGTATCAATTTCTGTATTTATTAGCTCTTGTCAAAATAACACTGTAAAATACAACACCCTGACTGAGTTGTTTAAACAATGAACATTTGTGTCTCCACTCACTGTTATCGATTTTGGCTGAGGCTCTGTTTCAGTCATTGGATCAGCTGGCCTTCGCTGGGATTGGCTGGGCTTGTTTCCAGGCAGCAAATCTCAGCTTAGTTTCAGTTGGCTTTATGTCTTTTTTGTGTTCTAGTGATGCAGCTGAAAGAGAGTGAATATTTGCTGATCACTTATTGAACCAATCACAGTTCTGTACTTCTCAATGCCATCATCTGCAAACTGAAGATCATATTTCTGATCCTTAATATGACTCTTAAACTGAATAGTGATGATGCCAATGGAAAATAATTTTCATAATGGACATATTCAGTTCAATTCCTACTCATATCTACATTTCTAGTTGTTTAACTTCACACTATTTAATATACTTCAGTTTTAGAATAGGCACAGATATTATCCACTTTTCTCTGAATAACTAAAAAAGGAGAAATAATAAATAGGCATGATCATTAAAGGGCTCACTTCCTTTTTATCTATAGTAATTCAGTTAATTGATGGTGATAATAGTGTTACTCCTTCTTATTCTAAAGAAAGTATACTTTGTGATGTACTTTCTCTTATACTTGGTTAAGTGATTTGATGACTCTTTAGCTATTGACTGATGTATTGCATGGTATTTAGATAAAAGTGTTAGTTTATAAAACAAATATATTTGAAGATGTATTTTAGCAAGTTGATGTGATTTTTCACAAGAGAGTATTGAATATATCTGATATATTTAATAGTATACTAATTACAAAATAACTTTGTAAGTGTACTTCATTAGTAGCAGTGCAACTTTGTAATATCATTTTTATGATTGATAAGTTTCAATATATATAGTTATGTGAAATGTATGCAGAATATGAAATATGTATTGGCAGTCATATAAAACACATGTAATGTTGCACAGTAAATCAAATCTTATAAGAAGATTAATTTTTAATTCTTCATCAAATTGAAGAACCCATTATACTTTGTAAAAGTCTCCTTTATTATCTAATTCAATAGACATGTTGAATAGTATTCTAAAACAGTTGAAATTTGAATGCATTATCAATGCCTTCTTAAATATCTTATCAAGGCTTCCTTGAATATCTGTTAATGTCCATAGAAGCTTAATATAATTGTGCTAAAATGTGTCCATACGATTAAGAAGTCATGTTACTAAAGCATATGGGAATATAAATAGCTTATGATTAGAAATATTACAAAAATCAGTTAAGGCTCTTGTCTTGATTATACACATTTTTATTTTTTGCCATTATTTCTAGTATGGGTTTTAAATTTTAGGTTATTAAAGTATGCTATCTCATAAAGGTCCCAATTGGAATACAGATGACTTAGTTATACAGTCATAAGTTCCTAATGGGTTGTTAACTTGCTGAAGGAGTTAGTCATAAGTTTAGCTCAAACAAATGTTTAGGAATAATTTATCAATTATTTTAAAAATTAAATTTGTGTGGAAGCATACATTTATCAATCTTTACAGTATAGTTTGGCAATCACAGAAGGTTTTCGTATTAAGGAGCATCAAGTAATAAGTCCCCCCAAACCCAAATAAATTATTATGCTAATTTTTAAACAAGTTTAATATTGTCAGTTGTAGTCAAGGGATGCCTTGTGATAAAATTGCCTACAGAATGAATTTCTAAATGGAAAAAAAAAAAGGCAAAAGTGAGTTTTAACCCAACAACTATTTATAACATAACAAGATTTATCAACAAAATAAATGTATTCTTATCTTCATGCAGCAGTTTCCTTTTTACAAGATACAGTAAGTAATAACTAGGACATATAATTAATTATCTCTCACTGATCCACTAATTGTTAATAAAATTTTTAATTTGTATTTCAATCTGAATAATTATCTGTTTATGTATCTATCCATACATCTATCATCTGTCAACTATTCGTGACAGCATATCAATTAGAATTGTATTTTGTTGCAAGTAACAGAAAAACCTAACAAAAGTGGCTTAAGTAAGTCAATAACTTACTTGCTTCAAATTATTTGTTTCCAATACCTAAACGTATTGAATTTGAAGCTCAAAGCTAGTGGGAAGACAAGAGGGGTCCCCAGTGACTAGGCACCATTTCTCTCCCTTAGTTTGTGGCTTTTATGCTCATGGTAGGAAATACAAGCAATGATAGTTGGTATAATTAACACATTTCAATATCAATGGCTTTAACCAAGTAAGATTTTATTTCTTATTCAAAGTCTCAGGTACTACCTTAAAATTTAACACAAATGGATTAAATTATCAGTATGAGGTTTGCATTTCCTAAGAAAAAGGACTGTGCCTCTTTTATCTCATTAAATTATTATTTATAATGGTGCCTAGAAAAATTCAAATGCTTATGAATGGAATATTACTAAACTAATATGGTTCTAGTTACTCTTTCGTGTTCTTCTTGTGTCTACTAGCACCATTGTTTGCCTACATACAGCATAAAGCATAGGAGCCATAGTGCTGAATGCAATGGTTTTCTAACCTGTTAACACTTCCGGATTCTTGAAAACTTCCTTATTGTAATACGTAATGGGAATTAATTTAGCAAAGGGAGAAGGGGAAGAGAAAGAGAGAATGAGTTTGTTTCTGGTCTTTACAAATTTCAGATTAGTAGAATGTTTTTCTACTAATAGAAGATTAAATAGTCTTCTATTTATTTCTTATAAACTTCAAACTTAAATGTTAGGTAAGTTCATTAGTCTTTTCTCACACTGTTAGTAAAGACATAACTGAGACTGGATAATTTATAAAAGAGAGATGTTAAATTGACTCACAGTTCCACATGGCTGGGAGGTCTAACAATTATTGTTGGAAGCAAAGGAGGAGAACGGTACATATTACATGGCAGCAGGAAAGACAGCATGTGCAGGGGAACTCTCACTTATAAAACCATCAGATCTCCTGAGACTTACTCACATGAGAACAGTATGGGAAAAACCACCCCCGTGATTCAGTTATCAATACCTGGCCTGACCCTTGACACGTAGGGATTATTAAAACTCAGAGATTTGGGTGAGGACACAGTCAATCCATATAGTTCTGCCCCTGGCCCCTCCCTAATATCATGTCCTCACATTTCAAAAGAAATCATGCCTTCCCAACAGTCCCTCAAAGTCTTAATTCATTTCAGTATTAACTCAAAAGTCCACAATCCAAGGTCCCATCTGAGACAAGGCAATTTCCATCCACCTATGAGCCTGTAAAATCTAAAGCAAGTTAATTATTTCCCAGAATTATGGGTACAGGCATTGGGTAAATACACCTGTTCCAAATGGGAGAAATGGGCCAAAACAAAAGGGCTGCAGGCTCTAATCAAGTCTAAAATTGAGCAGGGAAGTCAAATCTTAAAACTCCAAAATGATCTCCTTTGAATTCATGTCTCACATTGAGATCACGCTGATGCAAGAGGTGCATTCCTATGGTCTTGGGCAGCTCTGCCCTTGTGGCTTTGCAGGGTTCTGTCCCCCTCCTGACCACTTTAACAGTCTGGCATTGAGTGTGTACTGTTTCTCCAGGCACATAGTGCAAACTGTTAGTGGATCTGCCATTCTGGGGTCTTGAGTATGATGGTCCTTTTCTCAGAGCTCCACTAGGCAGTGCCCCAGTGGAGATTTCTGTGTCAGGGTTCCACCACCACATTTTCCTTCTGCTCTGCCCTAACAGATGTTCCATATGAAGGCCCTGTCCCTGCAGCAAACTTCTGCCTGGACATCCAGTCATTTCCATACATCCTCTGAAATCTAGGTGGAGGTTCCCAAACTTCAATTCTTGATTTCTGTGCACCTGCAGGCTCAACACAACATGTGGAAGGGGCTGCACCCTCCAAAGCCATGACCTGAGCTGTACCTTGACATGTCCTGGAGACATTTTCACCATTGTCTTGGTGATGACATTTGGTTCCATGTTACTTATGGGAATTTCTGCAGTGGCCTTGAATTTTTCCTCAGAAAAATGGCTTTTTCTTTTCTCTTACATCATCAGGCTACAAATTTTCTGAACTTTTATGCTTTGCTTCCCTTTTAAACATAAGTTCTAATTCCAAACCATATTTTTGTGAATACATAAAACTAAACACTTTTAACAGTACCCAAGTCACCTCTTGAATGCTCTGGTCTTAGAAATTTCTTCTGTCAGATGTCCTAATTATTTCTCTGAAGTTCAAAGTTACACAAATATCTAGAGCAGGAGCAAAATGCTGCTGGTCTGTTTGCTAAAACATAGCAAAAGTCACTTTTGTTTCAGTTCCCAAACAAGTTTCTCATCTCCATCAGAGACCGCCTCAGCATGGACTTTATTGTCCATATTACTATCAGCATTTTGGTCGAAGTCATTCAACAAGTCTCTAGGAAGTTCTGAACTTACCCACATAGTTCTATCTTCTTCTCAGCCCTACAAACTATTCCAGCCTCTGCATGATAACCATTTTCAAAGTCACTTCCACATTTTTGGGTATCTTTACAGCAGTGCCTGACTCTACCTTTATCCATTAGTCTGTTACAATGATGCTAATAAAGATATACCGAAGATTGGGTAATTTAGAAAGGAGAGAGGTTTAATAGACCCACATTTCCACATAAATGGCGAGGCCTCACAATCGTGGTGGAAGGCAAAGAAAGAGAAAGGCATGTCTTATATGGTGGCAGGCAAGAGCGCTTGTGCAGGAGAACTCCCATTTATAACACCATCAGATCTTGTGAGACTTATTCACTACTGTGAGAACAGTATGGGAGAAACCACCCCATGATTCAGTTATCACCACCTGGTCCCATCCTTGACACGTGGGATTATTACAATTCAAGGTGTGATTTGGGTGGGGACACAAACCATATCAGTAAGAAAATGTAAAATAGCAACTGTGAAATAAAATATTTAGTTAATATAAACTGAATACAAATTAAGCAGTCTTAAGAAATCAATTTAGTGATACACATGTATTACATAAATGTATATGTGCATATATACCTGTGTGAGTTTGTTTAGCTAATTATATAGTTTCCTTCCTTTGTAATTGGTATGGACCTTGTATTACTACTTGAGATACCTTATTTTATAATTCTATATTGAAATCAGAGAATCCTCATTAAACAGTCTTAAAGAATGTTATTTTTTTTTTGTAGAAATTAAAATGTCAGAGAATTGCCACTGAGCCTTTAATGTGAATAGCAATAATAAAGATCCTTGTGTGTCATTTGTGTGATACATAAAATATCACAAAGTTATGTCTCTCAAATTTTTATTTATATAAAAGAAATAATTATATGAATATTGCATAGGTCTCAAATGACTAGTATATATATTTTAATATAATGATGAAAAAAACCCAGAATCTATTTACTGTATTTTTCACTGCTGAAGCTTCATGTATCTTTTAATACTGGAAAGATCCTGTTTGTGTGTAGCATTTTTGTTGTTAAAATAGGAATTTAAGGCATACCTTCTGGAAAATGTTTATTTTCAGAGGAATATTTCAGTATGACTAAGTCACACTTAACATATATAAAAATAATCACAAACCTTGCATATTACTTTAGGGTTTGCATAATTTTCAGTAATACAGCATTCCAGATATATATATATGTATATATACATATATACACATATATATAAAACTCCATATGGTTATACAGAGCAGATAACATATCCCAATATTTTTCTTTTGTTTTTAACACCTTAGAATAAACAGAAAAGTGAGATTCCAAGGCTTTTTTAAAAACCATCTTTAATGATTTGAGTTGAAAACAAAAATTATACATAAGGCAAACAGAAGCCATGTACTGTCTTGAAAAAAACATTCCCAAAGTAAATAAATACATTAAAAAATATCAGTTAAAAGTTAACCTAAATTAGAAATAATTGAAATTCAGAAATTTTCACCATTGTGCTACTGATTTTATTTGGAAATAAATTATTCACACAACATTTTTATCAGGAATATATATTTTTAAAAAAGGAAACAAATGCACAATAGGTATAATTTTATATATATATATATATATAACATGTATGTAAATAATAGGGTTCAGATGGAATATAATTGAAAAAATTGAACGTGTTTGTCTTATAAGATGTCTATTTAAATTACAGAAACTATACTAGTTTGAAAAACAAATAAATATTACTCTTTAGGATTAGAACAACTATGCTCATTTTATGTTCATGATTTTGTTAGGAATATTTCTTGATTAGTCTATTTTCTAAACTCAATATCAGAAAATTTATAATTTTTTTCAGACCCATTTTAGAAACACATAATTGTTTGCATTAAGTTGGTACACTGATCTTAAATTTCAGAAATTGAGCTTTGATAATGAGGTCATGGGTTATGATAAGAATTTGATTACTAGCAGTTTGCATTTATTTGAATAGATATGATATATAAATTTATTGAACATAAAACTATTGAAGCTGTTCATTTCTGCTGCAAAGTTATTCTGATATTCAGGAAGCAAAAATATTTGTGTTATTCATTCTTTCCTGATACCCATAAATTGTGAAGTTCCAGATGAACTGCTGTGAGAATTTATGAGGTAGAAATCACTACTCAAAGGCAAAGAACTACTTGAGAATAATCAGAATGCTGATAATATGAAGCTTGGTATTTAGGATCTATAGATTCAAATTTAAGTCTCAGTATGGCAACTATAATTGTTATATGCTTTTGCATGAGAAGTTACCTTTCTAAATTTCTAAATTTAGTTTTATTTATCATTTTTGAAGGGAAGGGAATGATTATGATAGTTAATACTGTTTGTGTGTGTGTCAGATTGTCTACTACGTTATGCTACTTAACACAAAAAGCACAAGGGTTATGCACTAGTATTTCCCACAATTTATAGAGGAGGGCCTATAGACCATGATATGTAAATATTCTAGGGATAGAGTTGTTCAAATAGTAAATAATAAAGCAGTAAAACATTGCTAAGCAATCAGATTCTATGGCTCAAGCATGTAACCAACATAGTATACTCCTTTTTCACAGGACTATTACAAAGGTTCAATTAAAACCTATTTCTAAAAATCAAAATAAGATGCATTATACATAGTAAAACTTTAAGACTTACCAGTTATTATTGCTATTAATATGATACTGGTTTACTTCTATACAATATGTGATTAATTTTAGTATAAATCTACCTAATTTGTTTAAGAACAAATAAATACCAGTTGTAGCAAAGACACATAAATCTCTCCTTAAATATAATATTTTAAACACTTTGATAAATTTATTTTAATACAACGTTCTATAGATTTAAAACTTTTTATTTACCCATTTATCTGTTTGATTGTATTACTTGCATTTTACTATTGTAATTTTTAAGTAATGAAGTCATCAGATCATGACATTTCTATATTTAAGACATTCTGAGGACTTTTCGTCAACTTAGCATAGAATCAAAAGCCCTTACGTGGCCTCATATGATCAGCAGTGTTTTTCAGTACCTCCAAACACATATTACTCCAACAGCAACAGCCTTTTTGCTCCTCCTCAAATATATCTGAACAAGGATGTTTCACCTGGTCTACCCTCTGCCAGAAATCATATCTCCCCATTCAGTAATTCAGGCCACGTAATTCAGGTCTGAGCTCACATATGAGCACAGCAAAGAAGCCATTCTATCAAATCTATTTAAAATGTTTTCACCTCATTTTTATCCCTTAGCTGGCTTTATTTTTTCTTTATATCACTTGAAAGTATGTGACATTCTATAATATTTTACTTGCTTAGTCAACAGCAATGTTATACATTTCATAATGATGTTATTTTGTATTCTTAATCTCATTATACCTGGGATCCTAAAGGGAGCCCAACACATAGCATAAAATCATAATATTGTTGTATTAATGTGTAAGTAAAGCCACATATGAGATAACTTAGCAGTATGGGAATTGAAGTCCCTTGTCTTTCTTGAATAAAATACACCACCAATGCAGTGTACACAAATTCCAGGTTCAAATTCTTTAAACTTACATGAGAACATGAGGATAAATGTGTAACAGTCTGAGTGCATTCATTTCTAGGTTGATGTTTACAAGTTATTTTTCTACTTTCATGTTTTCTTACACAAAATCAATTTGATAACATAGTTTAAAAATTGTATTAGAGAGTTCCAAATTTCGAAACTACACATCTCTTGCTTTTCACATTTATATTCCATTGGTTTATGTACTCTTTAACTTGAGTTGAGTAATTTGAATAACAAGTATGAATGATACAACAGATTTGACAAAAATTCTTCTGTGGTGATCACCAATGAAACTTGTGGGGAATTTAGCCTGACAAAGAGCCTTTTGTTCCCTGGCATTCAGAAAACCAAAGCCACCAGGAAGGCTACATTCTACAGAAGGAAATGGAGAACATCTGTTTGTTAAGCTAGTTAGTAATGACAAGATAAAATGTCTTCTGCTATACATTTGGATTTCATTGCAACTTTACAACAACCTCTTGAAGCAAGTAAGGAACAAGCTTATTATTTATACAAGGAAATTGAAACCTTACCTAACAATAAATACTCAGAAGTGACAAAACTGGGAATGAAATCAAATTCTGTTTCCCTTTCACTATACAATATACTTTGTAAAATCTAAAGAAATGAGCTGAAACATGTTTAGGCCATTAGCTTCTCTTCAATAAGATGCATTGTCTCTAAATAAGTTATTTTATGTATTTTAAACAGAAAATGTTGCATCAGAATCGGGAAGAAATCAAATATCTCATTGGGTAATGAAAAAACACACACATACACACACACATACACACACACAGACACTGCATTGGCTAATGCTGCATTGTATGAAGCTCGAATTCCTCTAGTGAGTGTAAAACTTTAGCATAGGGCTCTTTACTGCAGAAATATGACAGGCTTTTTTAAAATTTTCCCTAATACAATTCACAGAAGTTAAGATACAGACTTCTTTTTCATTGTACCACCACAACTCAGAGAAAAGAGAAGTTTCTAACTTGAGAGACATTAAGAGAATTTCCTATTTAGTTCCAAAATGTGTATAATGCAAAAGCCATATGTAATTATTTTGGTGTTTTGAACCTTTTAACAATTTCTTGAAGCCCATGTTCCGCACTAAGGATAAAAATTAAAGGCAGAAAACACATTGGAATAGAATACAGTAGATTACATTGAAATATAGTGATCAAAATATAAGGAAAAACACATTTGTGATTAAGCAATCTATACGCTTATTAACAGATTAAACAGAAAGATCTAGTGATGGGGCTGTTAACTATTTTTTCAAGGTAGCAAATGAAAATTATGACTAAAAACAACTGCAATCACTGCAATATGAAATGAAATTATGTGTGAATACTACTTTGAGAAAGTCATACAGTGCTTATTTTGTGGTTTGCTGCCCATATTCATCTATAAGGAAATGAATAATTTCCATTAATGTTAGTAAAAATAATGATATACTATTTGTCTCATAAAAGTTCAGGAACCCTTTTAATTCTGTTTACAAACCATCATGTTTCACAGAATATAGAATAAGGATTCCTGCTACAAAATATTCCATGGCCCACATTTTCCTTTTCTTTTTAGTCATCTTTACGTCTTATGTACATTTTAGTTTTTGATGTTATATTTTATTTCCCTTCAAAAACGATAATCAGTTCAAATATAAACATTGCACATTGCCAAAATTATATTCTGCTGTTTAATATGATAGCATTTGACTTGGAAATAGTTTTGCAGCAATAATACAAAACCTTAAATAACAGAGTAAAAATATTTAGAGGAACTTCCTACCATAAATTCCAATTACAAAAATTAACACAAGTATTCAATAAAATAATATAGATATAAATCTAATGATTTAAATATTTGTAAGTATGGTTTATTTTCTTTTATTTCAAAAAATTCCTTAATGTTAAAATGTAAATGTAGAATACTCAACATTTTTATTATTTTTTAAAAGAAAGGAGTTTAAAAAGATTCAAGAACAGTGTATGTGAATTAGGAGATACATATATATATATTTTAAGTCCTGAAGTATACCTAAATAGTGGAGCCTTGAGAATTAAAACAGACAGAAACAACACAATCCTTGTCCAAATGCTTTTGTAGCTTAATTTACACATTCATTGCTTCACAGGAAAATTCTGTGACTTCTATCTTCAGATACAAATTCAGATATGTGTCACTGTCATCCTGTATTTGAATGTTTGCTTCGATGACACCCAAACAAAGCTGAGAGCTTTAGTGTGTAATCTAAGATGCATCCAATCACCTATACCTTTATAAGCACTACTTTATTCATTCAAACATGTAATACCAGGTGTATAATTCCCACAATGACCCGTGCTACATTAAAAATTGGTGAGAACATAGATCAAACATTTATTTTCATTAAATAAAATGACATTCACATTTATTAGGACGTTAAACTGAAGAAGTGAAAAGGAAGTCATACATCTTTATTTGATTTAAGTGAGCTGGGTGCCCCAGAGATGAGTGTTTTCTGCCTTCTGGCCTTCTATCAACCAGAGTACAAAGGAGCCTGAGGTCTGGTGCTCTGGGCAAAACGGCTGCTTTAATTCTCTGAGTCCATTAAGACAGCCTCATCATGGAATCCATTCTTGCTTATATCTGTCACTATTATTTGCCTAAAGTGCTCGGTCCTCTCAGATCATCTTTCTGATGGTTCAAACAAGGCCTCCTCTGATCAAAATATTTTAAATTTTGCCCCAGATACCACACTTTCATTTTCTTTCCCATTTTTTCTATATTATTCAATAACATCCAGCATATGCTGTATTTTACACTTTTTCATTTTTTATCTTCTGATTTTGATTGTACCCTCTGCTAGAGAAAGGAATTTTGTTTGGCTTATGTACTTGTATGTCTCCCATACTTTGAGTATCGCCTGGCAGGTGGTACTTCCTGATGAAAAGGTTGTTGATAGATAAATAAATGATTAAAGGAGATGTCTCCAAATAGGATAGTTCCACATACAAGTTTACCTTAACATCTCAGATCCCAGTATGGATGACCAAATCAATGCTTTCTTATGCCACCAGACAGCCTCGTGATCTGCACATACTCTATTATCCTCTTCAGTTTTCTGAACAACAAAGAGGAAGATGACGCAGCTAGAAATTGTGAAATCATCTCTGTCTCCAGCTCTTGTTTCATTATCATTGCAGTCTTAGCCTCACATATGAGTAGAACATTTCAGTTTCTAAAAAGTGTGCTTCCTCTTGAAGAACTGGAATCCCTGACAGTGATAGCTCTAACTTTCATTACTGGCATATCATTGTCATAGAAAGATATTCTAGTTTTACTTTTCTTCACCCTTAACATGCGTTTTCTTCCTCTGGTTATTCTCTTGGGGGAAGCAGCATCAATGTTTATCTTTAAATAAAGACAGACTATCACATGCTCATGAGAAACTATATAGATGAATTCAAATTAATAATCTAAAAACATCAATTTATTTCATTCTTATGTTTTAGAAGTGGTGTTTTAGAATTAACAAAGATTGAGATTTTCTTGTTATTATCTCACTCTGTATTTACTATTTCCACTTGTTCATAAACTAATTTCTCTATATGTGCATGGAACTCATTCAAGTGGTATGTTAATTTGACCTTATAACTAAATAAATAAATTTTTTCACAATACCAAGTAGTGACCATCTCTTCTAAAGGAGAGAATGAACTTTGTGGACTACATGTTAATTATTGCACCAAACTCATTGTGCCAAGTGCTTGGGTATAAGCAAAAGTTAATTGCCATCTTCTCCCCTTCTTGTGTTCATCTGTCTTTCCTTATCTGTGTTCTTCTTTCCTCTCTATTTGGTGGCATGCTTAGTTTTCAATCACTTTACCTTGGCATCACTAACAAACCTACTTTTTTTTTTTCTCCCACATCCAGGCTGTTCATCCAACACATTTCAAAATTCTGTTATTTCTTCCTGTTCCTGTCCTTAAAAGCTGTCACTTCCCCTCTGTTCCTGAAGCCAAAAACCTCATCCTAATATCTTTATCTACAGCAACATGTTCTCCTCTTCTACTCAAAATGTATTCTGTGGTTTGTTTTACAAACCACATAAATTAGAAAAATTCCTGTTTTCCATTCAAGGTGATTGCCCATTTTACATTAAGTTACTTCTAATTTGATGGAAGTAAAGTCAGAATTCTTTTTGATTCACCCTGGTGCTCTTGTTTCTGCCTGTTCACATAGAAACCTGCCCAATTTACTTCTCTACATTGTTTCCAATTGCAGACATTATTTGTTTGTAATTCCGTTCATCCATATCTCTTAAGTTGAGAAAACTCAAACCTCACACTTCTGAATCAATCAGGATAAGATAGGAAGCTCTGTGGTGACAAGTAAGCCCTGAATTGCAGAGGTTCACAACAAAGGAAAGTTTTTACTCAAGGCCATTCTCAGGTGTTGAGATCACTGCCTGTATAGTTCTGTGGTGCCTTTACTTTAGGTCCAAGGTAGGCAAAGTACTGTCTGGATAGAACATTACAGGTTTTGGCAGGGGGACATAGAAACTGTGTACTGAGTTATTAAACTGTCTGCTTGGAACTGACAAAGGCCAATTCTGTTTACATCTTGTGAAATTTAGTCCCATGACAATGCTCTAGTTCCATAGGGTGGGGATATGTGTTTCCTGCTGGTTTGCTGAAATCTTGAGCACCATCCTGTTTGGTCAACAGTAATATAATCTTTCCTACCTTCACAGTCAATGCCACCACCACCAAAATTTTGGTATGCATTTTGACCAAGAAAATTCAGTTGACCTGGGATGTGTAATCTGTCACCATCTCTCCGAAATGAGGTTGTCAGTTTGAAGCAAGGCTCTGGCAAACTGTAAGTCTGTGTGGCAGAAGCAGGGCAAAATCTATCTTGGAAATGTGAGTTCCAGAAGGACAGATAAGAATGATGACAAGAGTCTGCTGCAGCTTCTTCAGTGCAGTTATATACACATGCACTATTGTTACTAAATTATTTTTCCTTCAAATGTAAGAGGCAGTAATATAGTGTGTGAATGCCACCTGCTTAAAATAAGAAGTAAATGAAAAGAAACAATTGGCAAATGCATTAGACAGGGTACCATTGGGAGAGAAAATTACTGATTTCAGGACCCTTCTCTGATGTGAGATTCAAAGATTTGCCATTCACAATTGAATTTGAACACTCTCAAGGTGAGATTCCCGATTTTAACTAGACACTTTGAATTTACTAATAGAATTCCTGTTCTATACTATCTTTTCAAGATTAGTTATTTAATATAAATTAAAAATAAAATTTTGTATGGAGTCTACAAAATGTTGTTTATTGAACATGTCAGTTGGTTTTGTAAATGTATTATTTTAGGAAATTATAACAATTCCAATATCTTCTTTTGCATTAGATAACAATATCAACTGAACATAAGATATTAATGCCATGGATGATCTTAGAGATTATTTCCTTGAAAGTCCCAACCAATTCTGGGACATTTCTTAAGTGTGCTTGAGTATAGTTTTTTTTTTCTCTGCTTTACATCTCTATTAAGGAGCTTTGTACATCTCTTGTCAACCTGTTATATTATAAACACTTCTACTTTTTAGACACATCTTTCTTCCTCTTTACCTGAAGTCTATCCATAATGTCTAGTATATTATCATGGTTCTGCTTACTGGAAAAAAAAATGTCCATTGCATCTTTTATATAAAATAATTTGCAAATGGCTATGGCTTTTTTCTTACCTTTTCCTTCTCCTTTCCTTCCCTTTTCCAAAATAAATTACTTAGTGTCTCTGATGTTCTCTGATACAACAAAAATTACATATCTTATAACAGTCTGATAAAATTTTCCAGTACCTTTCATTCATTTAATGAATACTTATTGTCTATGTATTCTGTAATATCAATAACTATGCTGATCCAATGTTGAGTATTCAAATGCAGTTTCTGCTTTTGTGAAAGTTACAGCCTATTTGAGAGACAGATATTTAGGAAAAAAATATGTAAGTTAATATATCGTAACATAGCATGGTGCATGTTCCGAAGGTAAATGACAGTGTGCTTTAACACATGGTATATTGAACAGACTACCCTGGATGGGCATGTTACACTAGAATTTTTATTAATTTAGCCTCCCCATTTTATTTCTGCTCTTACATCCTAAGTGGCATTGGCTTTATTTGCCGCAGCATTAAAACTGTGACAAGTTTCTTGTTAATAATATGCGACTTTAGTATTACTATGCTTAAAAGCATGTACAGCATATGGAGAACTTTAAATTCTACCTTCCAATTTATATTTTGCCATAGTATCTTCTATTAAAAATCCCTAAACAAACAACAACAACTACAAACAGTTTCCACAAAGAAACAAACAAAAACCTTGATGGTTTTTTCTGAGTTTTCATGCATTTGTTTGGAATTATTTAGAGGGAAATTAAGTTACATTTCAGGCTTAGGTCTGATGGATTGCGGAGAGGGAATGAGGTGCTGTTTAAGTTGAAAATCTTTGGAATGTGTCAGATTAGATCACAAGAGACAATTGCTATTTGTACCCCTTTGCCAGAGTTCAACAATAAGCCAAAGTGCAACAACTTATTGTTTTCATCTAGCTGAGAAGTAAAACTGTCTTTTTATTCTTTTTGCAACTTAGTAATCATAGAATTCTCAAGAAAGGCCTAAGGTGGAAAATGTATTGAACTAGATAGAACTTAGCAATTTAACAAAAAGTGCTGTTCTTGTCTTGTAAAAACGAAAGAGATGATTGAAACTTAAGACATTAAGAGGTAAAAGAAATTGCATTCTCAAGATTAATTTTTTAAAGGATCCAAGGAGTTCCACATTTTTTCTTTTTTAAAGAAAAATTGTAGTTATAACTTGCTAAAAGGAAATGAAATCTTTAAATTTCGTTACAAAGAGGAAAAAACAGAATCTGATCTAGACAATTTATGTGTGTATGAGGTCCATTAGAAATAGTTTATAATTTTTCACTGATGGCAAAAGCAAAACAATACAAATGTTTCCTGAATTAATACATTTTCAAATTAGTAATATTAATCTAACATAACTTACAAAAAATTCTAAAATATTAATATAAACTGAAAGAACAGTGGTTTGATTCGACCAATTTTCTAACATCTGAAATAACTTCACGTAAAACATTAGAATAAAATATTTATACTGTTAAATGAAAAGTTAATTCATTTTCTTAATCTATAATATAGGTACAGATAAAGAAAATGTGATAATTACAAAGAAGATGATGAGGAAATAGAATGACTATCAGTAAGACCAAATTTTGTTCGCAACCCTAGCATCATGCTGAAGCCCACTGAACATAAGTGAATTACTTTTCCCTGGGTGTGTCTGTATTTCTCAAGTAAACTGAGGAGTCTGTGTATTATCAACTTTAGTCTGTGTACATGTAAAGGGGCCACAGTTGGCTTACAAGTCAATTTTTAAGATACCTGGGGCTTTGCCTTCTTTAACAACCCTTTTGCTCAGAACGTTCTATGCTGTCTGGGCTTGCCTTGAAATTGATCCTGGATTTGAAACTAACAACTGTGAACTAGCAAGAAAATGATGTGGCAAGAGTTGCCATGGCTGAAGAATATTCAAAGAAAGGTCTGCCTGGGCAGATTACAGTTCATGGCTGGATCACAGACAACAGGGCGGATGCTTGTCTCCTGAGACCCCTTAGGCCACAAAGACTTTATAAAAAGTTAATATAGTGCATGTACTAATTTTTTAAAAAAATTATTATTTTTTGAGGCAGGGTCTCATTATCACCCAGGCTGTAGCACAATCATGGCTCACTGCAGCCTGGATCTTCAAGGCTCAAGTGATCCTCCCACCTCAACCTCCCAAGAGTCTGATACTACAGGCATGTGCCACTATGCCAGGTGAATTGTGTGTGTGTTTTGTAGAGAGGGTTTCACCATGTTGCCCAGGCTTGTCTTGAAATTCTAGGCTCAAGCAATCCACCTTTCTTGGCCTCCCAGAGTGCTGGGATTACAGGCATGCACCGTTGTGCTCACTGATACCAAATATTAAATAACACTTTGAGTAGGTTCTGAGGCAGTACCTCATAATCAAATACATTAATATTTCTGTATCCAAAATATATGATAGTTACATGAAGAGGAATAAATTGCAATTATAGAGCATGTTATTGCAATTCAGGTTCAATTTGCAAATGAGTCAAATAATTTTTAAAAATATTAGATTTTGAAAAATCCATATATTTTGTTATTCCAGATAAGGTATTATAAGCCCATATGTACAAAATATTTCCTGTGTATCTAAGATCTTTCAGGAAACCTGGAAAAAATATGGAAGAGCAAGAAAGATAAATCCAACCTTTTGGTTTCACACAAATTTTAAGAACTCCGAGGTTTGGATTTACACAGGGAAGCATTGTATTTTGGGGTTTCCATGTGGGGAGGTGTGACCCCGTTAGGAACAGGGCATTTTCTCCTGCAGTGTCTCCCACAGCACTGTAGAAGTACCAATTGGCAATTGCCTCACTACACTATAAATATTTTTATTTATGCTCTCTCTCACTAGACTGTGCAATCCCTAAAAGCAAGAATTATGTCTTATTCATATTTACATTTCGTGTACCCAGTTCATTGCCTAGAATATGAAAAGCACTAAAAATGTATTTAATAAATAAATACAATAAAATGATTTTTGCCCATGTTTGGGGATAATAAGGCAGATCACTTAATGATTCTTAATTTTATGTGCTAGATTATACTCAATTTGCTCCTCAACCAATCAGAGAATGCTTATGAAAATAATACAGATTCATAATATGCAGTCGTGGAAAGCAAATTCAAGTCCTGTTACTGGTTTCTAGTACTGGATTAGGTCTCTAGTTGAGATCATATCTACGAAGACTGAAAAAAAAATAAGATTAAGTAAAAGACACAATATACTTGTCACACAAATATTTTAAATTTGAAATACTGTGAACTTAAGTTGAATGAATGAGTGTCTGCTGAAGAAATGGCATGTATTATTCCTGACTCCTACTTTCATCTTCTGTTAAACAAAAAACAAATAATGATGACCTCTGCACTATAGCACTGTTAAATAATTTTAAGAATGAAATCATTTCATGTCAGTATTATTTAACAGAGGAGCTCAGGAAAGGGAGTAAACAATATGGGCTAAAAAATTTTTAGAAAGATACTTTGAGGTAGGTTGAGAGATTGGAAAGAGCAAGAAAGAAGAACAATCTTTTAAAAGATTCCAGTTAGTGTTGTATAGAGGAGATGCAGTGATAACTAAATATACATAGATTTGGGAGGGCTACATTGAAAGATCTTGACAAGGGGAAAGCACATTGCAAATGCCTGGGCATGAGTATTAAGGGATAATTATAAAATTTACATCCATAAGTTGTATTGCATTCGGATATAATTTGTCAGATTTAATACAGAGATCATGGGTTTTATCCAGTAAAATGTGTTTTTAAACTTAAAATCCATAATTACATTCAGGGTACAACAAATCACACTGGACAATTGCCATATCAATAAGGATCACCACATATTTTCAAATTTTGGAATTATAAGAAGTATTTGCAAGAGTTTCAGCAAAATTAGCTTTCTAGGAGGGGAAGGATGCCAGATCTGCCAAACCAGAAACATGGTTAAAAAATTTAGAAGCTTCCTTTTTCAGGGAATATGGGCCATCCAAATGCATGGGTGTTTTCACTCAGGAGAAGAATGGTAAGACTCAGGCAGGCCTATGATATCATTCTGATTTCAGAAGATTTGGCTAATTACAGTGGATCTCTAGCCAGAAGAAATAGACTAAGTAACACAATAGTTCACAAGGTTTAAGAGAGAAGGGAGAACTAATGAGGAAAGACCTGTAGTCCCAGATGCTACCTACCTTAAGGTGCTGCCTTTTGACTAACTCATTTAAAGCAGGCTGTGACCAGGTAAGAACTAGAAAAGACTCCAGATAGGGCCACCGTGACCTAAAGAATCAAACGACAGTGTCAGTGCTATGTCAACATAGGACATACAGTCAGAATTAACAGGAAAATCATAGGCATATCTAGGAAGAAAGAAATAAGAGGAAATTTAAATAGAAAAGTACATTTTTTTTCAGTTCTCAGTTTAAAACCTGATGTATTCACTTTTATGTATCATTTTGTTGTCATGCTTTTCCATGTTCTCACATGTTGAGTTATATTCTTTGTATTTAAGTTCTTGCATCTCCTCCAGAATCTCCTTGATCTATCTTTAAGAACTTTCAACTGAAAAGTTTTTCAACCATAATTTTTTTTTTTTGCTGGGGGGATAACAGGATTTCTGTTCTAATAACTATATATTATTTTTCTTAAAACTAGGGTTGTTTTTAGTTTATCACTTTCCCCTGGCCACTAAGAAAGAAAACTGATATTTAACAATGTAAACAATTAGGAACTAGAGAGAGATAGAGCATATGTGTTATCAATCGCTTAAGAAAATATTTGATAGACATTAAAATACAAATTTCTTACAACCAACAGAAAAAAAGTCAGCAAGAAACATAGCTGAGAAATCAAGCCTAGGATGACCTACCTGCCTTACCTCCATGTATATAAATTATCTGTCTTGCTCATTCTCATGTGAAGAAAGCACCTAAGAGGAACAGAATTACAGGCATACTTTGTTTTATTGCTGTTAGCTTTATTGCACCTTGTAGATATTGTGATTATTTATTTATTTTACTTTTTAATTTGTTTTATTATGCTTTAAATTCTAGGGCATATGTGCAGAACTTGCAGGTTTGTTACATAGGTATACGCGTGCCATGGTGGTTTGCTGCACCCATCAAACTGCCATCTACATTCTGTATTTCCCCTAATGCCATTGCCCCCCAGCCCCCCACCCCCGACAGGCCCCAGTGTGTGCTGTTCCCCTCTCTGTGTCCATGTGCTCCTACTCTTCAGCTCCCACCCATGAGTGGGAACATGTGATTTTTTTAAATTGAAGGTTTGTGGCAACCTGGTATCCAGCAAATCTATTTGTGCCATTTATCCAACAGCATGTGCTTACTTCATGTCTTAGTGTCACATTTTGATAAGTCTCACAAAATCTCAAACTTTTCCATTATTATCATATCTATTATGATTATCTGTGATCAATGATCTCTCACGTTACTATTATGATAGTTTTGGGGTATCAACAAACTGCACCCAAATAAGATGTCAAACTTAATAGATAAATGTGTGTTGCATATGTTCTAACTGCTCTACCAACTAGCTGCCACCCCCCTGTTTCTCTCTCTTCTCTCTCTGTCTCTCTATGTTGGTCGATTGGTCTGTCTGTCTGTCCCTGTCTCTGTCTCTCTCTGACTGTCTCTGCTCAGGCCTCCCTGCTCCCTGAAACACAACAATATTAAAACTAGGCCAATTATGACCTTACAATGGCCTCTAAGTGTTCAGGTGAAAGGAAGAGTTGGAATCTTTCACTTTAAAATCAAAGATTAGAAATAATTAAGCTTACTGAGGTAGGCATATTCAAAGCTGTGATAGGCTGAAAACTTGGTTTCTTGTGCCAAACAATTGCGAAATTGTGAATACAGAGGTTAAGAAATTCTCTAAGTAAATTAAAAGTGATATTCCAGTGAGCCCATGCACGATGAGAAAGTAAAACAGGCTTATTTATTTATGGAGAAAGTTATAGTGGTCTGGGTAGGGGATAAAACCAAATCACAGCATTCTGTTTAGCTGAAGCCAAACCCTAATTATACAAAGTCCTAGTGTCTTTAATTCCATAAAGGCTGAGAGAGCAGAGGAAAAGAAAAATAAAAGTTAGCAGATAGCAGAGATTGGTTCAGGAGGTTTAAGTAAAGAAGCTGTCTCCATGACATAGAATTCCAAGGTGAAGCTGCCAAGTGCTGTTGCAGAAGCTGCAGCAAGTTATCTTAGAAGATCTAGCTAAGATCATTGATAAAGGTAGTTAACACTACACGACAGATTTTCACTGTGGACATAACGCCCTTCTACAGGAAGAAGATAACATCTAGGACCTTCATAGCTATAGAAGAGAAGTCAATACCTAGCTTCAAAGCTCTAAAGGACAGACTGATTCTCTTGTTAAGAGCTAATGCAGCAGGTGATTTTAAGTGGAAGCAAATTCTCATTTACCATTCTGAAAATCCCAGGGCCTTTGGGAATTGTGCTAAATCTATTCTGCCTATGCACTATAAATGGAAGAACAAAGCCTGAATGACAGGACATCTGTTTATACCCTGGTTTACTGAATATTTTAAGTCCACTGTTGAAACCTACATTTCAAAGAATATGTCTTTTCATTTCAAAATATTCCTTGTCATTGACAATGCACTTGGTTGCCCAAAAGCTCTGATGGGGATGTTCAAGGAGATTAGTGTTGTTTTCACGCCTGGGAACACAACATTCTGCCGCCCATGGATCAAGGACTAGTTGTGATTTTCGAGTCTTCCTATTTAAGAAATACATTTTTGCAAGGCTACAGCTTCTATAGATAGTGATTCTTCTGATTGATCTGGGCAAAGTGAGTTGAAAGCCTTCTGGAAAGAACTCACCATTCCAGATGTCATTAAGAACATTCGTGATTCATGGAAGGAGGTCAAAATAAAATTAACAGAAGTTTGGAAGAAGTGTACCTCAATTCTCTTGGACGACTTTGAGGGATTCAAGCCTTCAGTGGAGGAAATGACTGCAGATGTGGTAGAAACAGCGAGAACTGGAATTAGAAGTGGAGACTGAAAACACTGCTGTGTTGCTGCAATCTCATGACAAAGCTAGAATGGATGAGAAGGTGCCTTTTATGGATGAACACAGAAAGTGGCTTATTGAGATGAAATTGTATCTCCTGGTGGCAATGCCATGAACATTGTTGGAATGACAACAAAGAATTTAGAATATTACATAATCTTAGTTGATAAAACAGCAGTGGGGTTTGAGAGGATTAACTCCAATTTTGAACAAAGTTGTACTCTGGGTAAAATGCTATCAAACAACATGGCATGCCACAGGGAAATCTTTAGTGAAAGAAAGAGCCAATCAGTGAGGTAAACTTCATGGTTGTTTCATTTAAAAATTTTTCCACAGCCCCTCTAACCTTCAGCAACCACCATGCTGATCACTCAGCAGCCATCAATATTGAGTTGAGCCCCTCTTCCAGCAAAAAGATTGTGACTCTGGAGGCCCAGATGATTGTTATCATCTTTTTACCAATAAAGCTTTTTCTAAATTAAGATATGTACAGTTTTTTTTAAACATTATGCTATTGCACACAATATACTATAATATCTTGTAAACATAACTTTTATAGGTACTGGAAAAACACGTTTCTGTGACTCACTTTATTGCAATATTGCCTTTATTGCACAAGTTTGGAACCAAACCCACACTGTCTTCAGTTATGCCTGTACTAAAAATAACTGGGAATCAGTATTGAGAAAACAAGTGTGCCATCAGGAATCCATAAAAAAGTAGCTTAATAGAGCAGCATCATTTTTACATTTGGTATGAAATACCTACTTTTTTTAAACTAAATACAATTATTTCTGGAAATGTCTTTTGCACATTCCTACTTCCATTAGAATATATATTATCGCCTTAATCAAACAGTTTATTTTTTCCCAGTGTTTTTCAATATTACATTTCGTGTGAGAAATTGAATAGAACATTGGGAGATCTTTATAAAGTTCTGTGATGGCTGCTGCATTCCTTCAGCTGCTTACACAGTGTAGAGACAAGGGCTCACTCAGAGAGAAATTAAGTGAAATTGCTTCTGTCACCACTCCACCTGTTTCTTTGCTTCCACTTCTTCCTTATCAACTTTTTTACAGGAACTAATTAGCAAGTTGACCATAAGGTGCCTTGTGATGACTGAAATATTTTTGTTCTTCAAACAAGGTTATTTGACCCCAAACTGCCTGGCATCCTAAAATTTTCTTTCTGACAATCTCTGTCCAGGTAAATTTGATAATTTCTTCAGAGAAGAATAAGAATAGATTACATACATTTCTTTATTTTATTGGTGCTTATTTTGTGCTAGAAGTCTGTGTAGTGATAATCTTAATGTCATAAATAGTATTGACTATTGGATGTTTTAATAGTTCCCATATCAATTTTCATTATATATATGTGTGTGTGTGTGTGTGTGTGTGTGTATATATGTGTGTGTGTGTATATATATATATATATAAACTACTTCAGATTTATGAAATGTTTGAAGTCTGTGTAGTGATAATCTTAATGTAATAAATATAATTGACTGGGATTTTTTAAATAGTTGCCATATCAATTTTTATTTTATATATATATATATATACACACACACAAAACTTGAGATTTTATATATATATATAAAATATATATATATAAAACTTGAGATTTATGAAATGCTTACCCATCTATCTAGTGGATGTTTACACTAACAGAAAAAATGCAGAGAGGCAAACAAAGTAGAATGAATACTTTTATTAATGGTTGTTATTGGGACTCCCAGTCCTCATGAAGATTCAGAGGTATTCAAATTCAGTAACTATTTCATACCTAATATGAAGATAATGAACAGAAAATTTTAATGAATTTTTTCCTCAAAGACATTTAAATACAGATGATAGGAAATTTTACATGCGTGATAATATATAATATAACATCTAGCAGTATAACAAAAATTAATTTCTCCCTTAATGTTCAGTCTTGTCACAATACTCAATGTTAACACACCAAAAAAAAAACTCTTTGAGGATCTCTGAGGGAATTAGGAATTCTGATTAACCCTAAAAAATAATCTCCCAGGAATTAATAGCATGTAAAAATGTCATTTTGAAAAATGGAATGGGGTTATTGATTATTCTATGGCATAGGTATTGGAAAAGAAAAAGAGCTACCTAAAATGTTGATCGTTACATATGAGATAGTGTATCCAAAGAAATGTTGATGAAATGGGGTCTCACAATGCCGACCAGGCTATCCTTGAACTCCTGGGCACAATCAATCATCCCACCACTGCTTCCCAAGTAGCTAGCATTAAAGACATGCCACTATGTTTGGCGAGATTTTTCTAAAACAATTCAAAAGACTTCTAAAATTTTCAGTTTGCAGAAACAGTGAGCTAGAAAGAACACTGTTGACATCCTGATAATAAGAAAATAGCTGAACAAACTGCAAATTAACTGTTTCTTCTGAAGCTATTAGAGATCTGAAATTAGGGAGCAACCAAGTAATCTGAAACCTGGGGAAAGAGATGTCCAAGATATTGCTTACTTGGGGCTGATTTGTAGAAAGAGTACTAGTAAACACTCTCACTAGAGAACACTGGTAGAAATCCACTGCAGCTTGTGGAAAGAGACTACCCTTGAGATAGGCGCAGGCATGCTTTATGTAGTTATGAGTGGGAAGGTGTGGTAGTCATGCCTAAATGCAGAGGTTTCCACACTGTAGGTCCTAATGAAAAGCGGAAATTAGAGTAATGTAAAATGTTAAAGGGTAGGATTAACCAGATTGAAATCAGGACAGGTAGGAGTTTGAATTTTTGTTATAAAGAAAGCAGCCAGAATGAGCAAAGACATGGAAGCAAACCAACTGGGCTTTTGAATTATTAAGATTTTAAGAGGGCTGCAACAGAAAATATTTGGTGAGATACAATTATAGATAGGAAACCTAAGAGCAACAATCGTGAAAATTCTGGCATACTAAGGTGAATTGTATTCGATTCTTCTTGAATACTGGCAAATAGACATTCTAGGAAATACAAAGGTTGATCAACTTGGAACTGACCTATAGATCAGAGATGAGTCTGGAATTAGAAGTGAGATTGAGTCTTTATTAGCTGTAAACCTATTGAAAACTATGATAATGAGAGAGCTTACTATGAAAATAAATGTAATCTAGGTGTAACATTCAGCTCCAGGGATAGTGAGGCAGCGAAGAGAAATATACAGCCTTCTAGGGCACTATATAGTCTTTAAAACACATTTATCAAATTTCAAAAGAAATCTGGGCACTATGAACATGTAAGCAAGTGAAACAATCAGTTTATTAACCGGATAGGAAGGTCATCTATCTATTCTCTTTTAGATAATTTTGGACCCAAAGGCTTTGGGATTAGAAAAAATCAGAGAAATGTGAGTTATACTTCATGACAAGGAAACAGTATTAATATTCTAGGCTCCTATAACAAAGTATCATATATGGGGGTAAAATTACAGAAATTTATTGTCTCACAGTTTAGAAGGCTAAAAGCTTGAATTCAAGGTTTTGTCAGGGCCGTGCTTTCTCTGAAGCCTTTAGGTCAGATATTTCCTTATCTTTGCCAGCATCTCCTTGCCTAGGCATTGTTTTGCTATGGCACCATAACTCCAACCTCTTATTCTGTCTTCACATCTTTCCTCTGTGTCTGAATATTTCTATGTCTTCACGTGGCATTCTCCCTGTGATGCATCCAAATTTCCCTTTTTCTCATAAGAACCCAGTCACATTAGATTAAGGTCCATCCTAATGACCTCATTTTAACTTGATTAAATCTGCTAGCTCTATTTCCAGATAAAGTCACATTCACAGGTACTAGGGATTAAAACCAATATACCCCTTGCTTTTTGAGTGGGGAGAGGCACATTTTGGCTCATAACAGTTACAAACATTAGAGAAAATTTAATTATTGTATTATTGGGAGAGGCAATAATAACTAACAAAAGGTGGCATAACACTAGCTAGTGTGTACTTAGCCTTTAATGTGTCCTAATTATCATCCTAAGCAACCTAGAAAACTGTTAGTTTAGTTAATCCTTATAGGAATCGTGTGAAGTAGATACCATTTTCTATTTTTTTTTCCCCTAAGACCCCATGGATGATGAGTGGTAGAGCCTAAGTATTCACCTAGCAACGTGATTGTGTTCTTAGAGTAAACAGGTTATTTAGTCACATGAGAATATAGGAAACAAAGTTCATGAGATTTCTGGCTTAGTTAAATTAGTAATAGAAACTAAAAGCCACATCCATGTGATACCTTCACCTTAGAGTATCAGAGTTCTTATATTTGGGAGAATAACTCAGGCATCCATAGTGAAGACTTCTAAGAAAACTGAAAAGAGAGACAGACTAATGTCTCCCAGGATATGGAAAGAAAGAATTCTCATGAGATTAGCTAAAGACTTTTGGAAGACTTTATCATTACCCATATATTTATGCCAGCTTGATGTGGCCAGGAAAATTATCATTGTGAATAATTACATTATCAATTCAAAAGTAATAAAAGGCAAACATGTGAGAAAAAACATGGAGAAAATATAACTTAGAAGAGTAGATTGGAAATCAGAACTGTATTATATCATAGAAGAAGTTGTATTAGAATTTTTACAAAAATGTGCAGAGATAAATTAAGGGCAGAGAAAGGAATTCTGTATTGAGAACTGGTTGTTAAGCTTTAATAGGTAGTTTCTATTAAACTAGAAGATGTGGAATCATCACTGCAAAGAAGACATTTTGTGCTTGCTGCAGATAAGGAAATCAAGTTGACCAAGAATTTTGATGGTCAAGGGGAGGAGAAATGGGGCAGTAGCTTGTTGACACAGTACTTTGGAGAAAACCTTGTGTGTTTTACTAACGAACATTTGTAAAATAACTACTACTATGAATAGAGAGCCATATAATTGATTTTTCTCCCTTTTCCAACTTGCAAGCATTTGGAAGGTCCAGTGATTGATTAGAAGTTGAAAGCATATTAAATAGGGTCCAATTCTATTACAAATGCAATATTTGCCTGATATTTATGGCTCAATCAGTAGTTGTAATTATTATGCAAACTCAAAAGCTAAATATATAGATGTTCAGGTGTCAGTGGCAAGAAAATGCTTAATTCTTTTGAATAAGTGGTCCAGACTCTTTGATATCATTTTGTTTTCCTGGATAACATGCTGAGCAGCCTGAGTGAAAGTTACTTGGTTTGAAACACAAAATGTGTTCCAGAAAACAATTAATAAACAAATACAATGTAATAGTTTCATTCCGTTTAGCTGTTGGCTGTATTTAAAACAACCGAGAAGCTGAAAACTAAATGATTATTTTCTAAATTAATTTTTTATTAAATAAATGATTAATTTGGGATGACAAATTATTTAATTATGGTGTGATACAGAATATTTATTTATGTAATGGTACTGTAAATTACAGCAGTCATGAAGACCGAGTCAATCCAACATACTTTTTTGTAGGCGTGTCTAACTAATTTTAGTAGAACCAGACAGAAAAACAGACATGCTTTAATTCATCATAATCTCTGCACCCTTGTGCTCTCCATGGTCCTGGGAGAAAGACAACACCTGCTGGGAGTTATGAAAGAATATAAGCCTGTTTTGTTATTCAGAGAACCTATTTCTGGTTAGAACATAACAGTATAATTTCGTGTGGCTGAGGGACTTTTAACAGTAATTCATTACATAGCATACCCTTGGCTGTTTTAATATTGTCATTCTTAGTATGTACACTTATTTTTCAGTGCATTTTTCAGAATGTTCTCTTATTTTCTAATTGAGGCTGAAATAACATTTTCAAGCAAACCATAAACAGTTGTGTTGTTCCTTACACATCACACTGCATTCTTCCAGGAATTAGATTTACTTGAAAATGAAAGAATGAAAAAACAATTTTATCTTTTATTTTTCTCCCACATGTATCTTATGTCCCAGAAATAAATTTCGATATCTTCCTGAAGAAACCTGGGTTTTAATTATTTTCTCAGAGACTGACAATTCACATTTCCCAGATGATAAATTAAATGTGTAATGCTTGATTATGTATCAAATTTCATTATATGCAACTGGATAATACCCCCGTGAAAGTCATTCCCTAGAAACAGACCAATAAAGTACCATTCACTACACTGCTGATTCAATACACAAATTAGTACTTCAGTATTCAGAAACAGTTAACAAAATATCACAAACTATGTAACTTACTTTGTTGGAATATTTTAATAATACCATTTTCTTTATAGTTTGCAAGGCAATTGCAAAAGTGTTATCATTTTGTACTCATAAAAAACCCAAGAGATATCTATTGCTGTCTCCATTTTATAAAAAAATATAAAAAGGATATTACAACTGAAAGATTTTCTTTGCAAAAGTACCCTTAGCTGTTAAGTGGCAGGGCTGAGCATTTTACACTGACCCTCTGACAATAAGTTTAAGACTAGTTTCTATAGTACAGCTTCCTGTAGTTTTGTGCATGTGAGGCTATTTAAGTCCTCTTCTGAGAATAGAAAATATTCTCAGTGTAAGACATTAAACTAGCAGCTTTTAGTGCATAATCTGGAAAATGCAAAGCAGAAATACCTTAACATATTTGAAATTCACAAATTTAATAAAACAATGATTAAATGAAAATTAAATATATGTAGTTATATACAGTATAAATTATAATTTTCTTTGTCTAGGGCTTCTGAAAAATTGTGATTGTTCTTTAACAGAACAAGTATTTCTCTAGCACTGCAGCAGACGTTTTCTTTCTAGTGACATGCGTGAGTGGGTGGTGAGTATTTCAGATCAGAACATGGAGTTCTTGTGAACAAAGAATATATGACTGGATTTCTCTCTCTCTCTCTCTCTCTCTCTCTCTCTCTCTCTCTCTCTCTCTCTCTCTCCCTCCCTCCCTCCCTCCCTCCCTCTCTCTCTCTCTCTCTCCCTCTCTCTCTCTCTCTCTCTCTCTCTCTCTCCCTCTCTCTCTCTCCCTCTCTCCCTCTCTCTCTCTCTCTCTCTCTCTCTCTCTCTCTCT
>CAUYLZ010046652.1:0-61345 GCA_963573645.1 Pithecia hirsuta | reverse complement strand
TTTTTTATTATACTTTAAATTCTAGGGTACATGTGCAGAATGTGCAGGTTTGTTACATAGGTATATATGTGCCATGGTAGTTTGCTGCATCCATCAGCCTGTCATCTACATTAGGCATTTCTTCTAATGTTATCCCTCCCCTACCCTCCATCCCCAGCTATCCCTCCCCTAGCCCCCCATTCCATGACAGGTCCCAGTGTGTGATGCTCCCCTCCCTGTGTCCATGTGTTCTCATTGCTCAACACCCACTTATGAGTGAGAACATGCAGTGTTTGACTTTTTGTTCTTGTGTCTGTTTGCTGAGAATGATGGTTTCCAGCTTCATCCATGTCCCTGCAAAGGACATGAACTCATACTTTTTTACGGCTGCATAATATTCCATGGTGTTATGTGCCACATTTTCTTTATCCAGTCTATCATTGATGGGTATTTGGGCTTGTTCCAAGTCTTTGTTATTGTGAACAGTGCCACAATAAACATACATGTGCATGTGTTTTTATAATAGAATGATTTATGACATAATCCTTTCGGTATATATCCAGTAATGGGATTGCTGGGTCAAGCGGTATTTCTATTTCTAGATCCTTGAGGAATTGCCACACTGTCTTCCTCAATGGTTGAACTAATTTACACTCCCACCAACAGTGTAAAACATTCCTATTTCTCCACATCCTCTCCAGCATCCATTGTCTCCTGATTTTTTAGTGATCACCATTCTAAGTGGCGTGAGATGGTATCTCAATGCGGTTTTGATTTGCAATTCTCTAATGACCAGCGATGATGAGCTTTTATTCATATGTTTGTTGGCTGCATAAATGTCTTCTTTTGAGAAGTGTCTGTTCATATCCTTCATCCACTTTTTGATGGAGTTGTTGTTTGTTTGTTTATTTGGTTTTTTTTTTTTTTTTTTTTTTTTTGGTAAATTTGTTTAAGTTCTTTGTGGATTCTGGGTATTAGCCCTTTGTCAGATGGGTAGATTGCAAAAATTTTTTCCTATTCTGTTGGTTGCTGGTTCACTCTGATGATATTTTCTTTTGCTGTGCAGAAGGTCTTTAGTTTAATTAGGTCCCATGTGTCTATCTTGGCTTTTGTTGCTATTGTTTTTGGTGTTTTAGTTATGAAGTTCTTGCCCATGCCTATGTCCTGAATGGTACTGCTTAGGTTTTTGTCTAGTGCTTTTATGATGTTAGGTCTTATGTTTAAATCTTTAATCCATCTGGGGTTAATTTTTGTATAATGTGTAAGGAAGCAATTCAATTTCAGCTTTCTGCATATGGCTAGCCAGTTTTCCCAACACCATTTATTAATTAGGGAATTATTTCCCCATTGCTTGTTTTTGTTAGGCTTGTCAAAGATCAGATGGTTGTAGATGTGTGGCATTATTTCTGAGGCCTCTGTTCTATTCCATTGGTCTATATCTCTGTTACCAGTACCATGCTGTTTTGATTACCGTAGCCTTGCAATATACTTTGAAGTCAGGTAGCGTGATGCCTCCAGCTTTGTTTGTTTGTTTAGGATTGTCATGGCTACGCGGGCTCTTTTTTGGTTTCATATGAAGTTTAAGGTGGTTTTTCCCAGTTCTGTGGAGAAAGTCAATGGTAGCTTTGACTTTCTTCATAGAATTGGATGGAGAATGATGGGGATAGCATTGGATTTATAAATTACTTTGGGCAGTATGGCTATTTTCACAATACTGATTCTTTCTGACCAAGAGCATAAATAAACCAAACACTTTCATATTCTTTGCAGAGGGGCTTTTCTGTGTACAGTGGGCATGCCCTCAGCCCCTACTCCAGCAGACTGCAACGCTGCTTTAGCCTTAACCTCCTGCTTTTAGAGCCCTAAGGTCAGCACAGATGAGAGTCTCTCCTGGGCAAGTGCACAGCTCTAGGCATGTATGTGATCTTCTATGCTAAAATAGCATAGAGCTTTTCAAAGCCCTTATTTTTCAAATGATTTTATTCCCCAGCCCCGACTTCCAAATTTTTAACGTACTGGTTTGTCTCAATTTTTGTTCATCGCCTTAGGAAAAACAACCAAAATGTAAGGTGGGTTTTTTTTTTTTTGGTAAAATTTTGAAAAAATATTCCTTAAGTAACAGTTATAGCACTGGGTGAGTTCTGAGTCAGGCAAAATAAAGTCAAGCTGCCAGACAAGTCAAGACAATTACAATTTATTGTATCTTATTTTATTTTGAGACATAGTTTCACTCTGGTCACCCTGGCTGAAGTGCAGTGACACAATCATAGCTCATTGCAGCCTTGGCTTTCCAGGCACAAGAGATCCTCCCACCTTGGCCTCCCAGAGTGCTAGGATTACAGGTCTGAGACACTGTGCCTGGCCAACAATTACAATCATTTGTGCCTGAAATTTGACTTTCTCTAGAACTGATACTGTGAATGCAGACTGTTATTTTCAAAGCTACTGCTAAGTTGGGGAGTGGAGGCTGAGACTAGTATAACTTAAATGACCACAAAGCACAATGTTTTTACTGAAACAGGAGCCAGTTTCTTAAATAAGGCCTCTTCTGGTTTCTGAACTTTTGGTTAATTTCCAAAATTCCTAAAATTTGACTGACATTTTTGCCAGTATTTTTGTTGCTTTTTTGAGAGTCAACTTTTTTTCCAGTTTCTTACTCTGCTATTTTCACTGCCAACACCCAGAAATTATCTTGAACTTTCTAGATAAATACTCATATTATCTTATAATAAAATCAGGCATTTTTTGCTTGTATGTATTGTTTTACCACTGTTGTTAGCAATGAAGCACCATCATAAAAATTAGCTGTGATAGTTCTGATTAAATGGTTATTCTTCTAGAAGGCCACACTCAATTTTGATGTGTGCTGTAAGTTTAATTGAAGACTTTGCATCAAGTCAATAATGATTTCTTCCACACCCAGTTTATGACTGTTTCTAATCATGAAAAACATCCTAGGAGAGGTGTTATGAAAATGAACTCTTAGGCTAAACCTGGCTTAAATTTGGCTCTCTCATTGTTATATAAATGACCTATGGTAAGTTACATAAATTCTTTGTGCCTCAATTGCTTTATCTTAAAAAACACCATTTCTTTTCAAGTATTCTACTTATTAGAAATGATAACTAGGTCCAGCCTGCATCAAAGGACTGTGATCACACAAAGGTGTGTGTAGCAGGAGATAGAGATAATTGAGACCCATTTTAAAGACTGCCTCCTACACTTACATTTTTTTCATTAAATTTCATATTTCTTTAGCATTCTCCTTCATATTTGTACATTTTTCTCTCTATGCTTTAGATTAGATGTTTTCTACTAGATATTCGATAATTTCTGATTGTTGCCCACTCATATATAACCCTATTTCTGTTTTATTCATCTGCTGTTAAATCTATAAGTTCTTGTTTCAGATATCATGTTTTCTTTGTGTTTTTCCCCTAAAATTATTTAGTTATTTTTAAACATTACAATTCTCGTTTGATTATTTTTCCCTTTTTTTTTCTTATTTTGTCCATAATTTTTTTGAGCACATTAAGGACAGGTATTTTAATGTTTTGGCCAGCTAACTTCCACATCTAGGTGGTCCATGGGTCTGTTTGTATTATCTATTTTTGTCTTCAGCTATACGTTATGTAATCCTATCTTTCAGACTAAATAGCATTTTTTGAATGCAACTTATTATATATTTTAAAATTATAAATTCTTCAGATAATGTATTCCTCTAAAGAAGATTTACTCTTCCCTTCACTGGTCAGGTGGTAAATGATTATTTTAATCCGATTAGAGATTATGCTTAGTACTAATGGAGTTGCATTTTCAAAGGCCTCATCACCATTGGCATTCAGGGTTTTTAATGAAGAATCGGTGAATTCCTTTGGGCCATTCTCCTGGACCCTTTTGAGGTATAATCTTTATGTTGCCTACTGCAAAAAAACAAAAAAAACAAAAAAACAAAAAAACCTTCTAACTCCTCTCTGCCTTTTAGAGGGTTTCTGCTTGTTTTTAGATTTCTACTCCATCTGGTGGTGCTTGTCTGTAATCCCAGCTACTTGAGAAGCCGAGGTGGGAGGATCACTTGAATCCAGGAGTTTGAGACCAGCCTGGGCAACATAGATTCCATCTGCAAAAACAAAACAAAACAAAAAATCCTATAGATTTCTACTTCACGTAACACCATTGCTTTATATGATAAACAGGAAGAAAAAAATTGTACAAAAAAAGTATAAGAGAGTAAGTAAAGTTGAAGAAGGGGCTGCCATGCTAAATGTTGCAGCCACCAAGTGGCCAAATGGATGCTTTCACCGTGTAAATTAGATCATGTCCCTCCCCTGCTTGACACCATCTGTTGGTTTAGGAGAGAATCCAAAGGGCTGACTGTGTTCTACAGGATCCTGTGTGACTGATCCCAGATTCACTCCCCAGACACAGTCCCTCCCACACTTCCCTTCACTCTTTAAGCTCCAGTCCTGCTGGCCTCTTACTGTACCTTGAACAGGCCATGTGTCGTTCACCTTAGACACTCTGAATTTGTTCTTTTCTCTTCCTGGGACGATCTTTCCTAGAGGGTGAGAGAGGTGGCCATTTAGACTTTACTTTTGCAGGGCACAGTGGTTCATACCTGTAATCCCAGCACTTTGGGAGGCAGAGGCGAGTGGATCACCTGAGGTCAGGGGTTTGAGACCAGCCTGGCCAACATGGTGAAACGCTGTCTCTACTAGAAATACAAAAAGTAGCCAGGCCTGGTGGCAGGCACTAGTAATCCCAGATACTACGGAGGCTGAGACAGGAGAATCACTTGAACCAGGGGGGCAGAGGTTGTCCAGCCTGGGCAACAAAAGTGAAATTCTGTCTCAAATACAAACAAACAAACACAAAACTTTACTTCATGAGGCCCCCTCCTGGAACTTTCTGAGTCTAGGGCTTCCCTTGCTTTACTTCCTGTAGGTATATGGTGTGATGTTGTAGGTATGTTAATTGTTTGTTTGGTGGCCTCACTCCAATATAGCCTCCATCAGATTGAGGAGTTGCTCTGTCTTCTTAACTAATCTTGCCTTAGGCTTAGAGCGTGCCAGGTACATGGCAGGCAAGCAATACGTAATCTTTTCCAGTGACTTTTGTTGAATAAATGAAAAGTCCAGATTGCTACTATAAGACCAGAGCTGTCTTAAAAACTTATAAGACCCTCTGTTCTGTCTGAAGAAACTGGAGAAGATTTCTAAAAGAAGGTAAAAATAGAGCTATCCAAAGCTCCTGATTTCAGAGGAAAAGAGAAGGAAAGAATATTCCAGCAAAGGAAAGAAATAAAAAAAAAAAAAAAAAGAGAAAGGGTACAGGAAAGAGCCCAGTTATTACTCCTATGATTCCTATAAAACCTGTTAAAATGCCTAGAACAAAGGGATGTGTGTAAATTACTCACTGACAGACTGAAAATAAAAATTCTAAATCAAGGCATGTTTTGAAAGGAAAATCCATTCCAAATTTAGATCCAAGGCCATTTCTAGATCTTTCTTAGCATTTTTATTGCTAATTTTTAAGAGGGAAAAGTTTTTTTGTACAGCTTGTGGATAATTTTGATTTATAGGAATGTTGTGCCACCAGTGAGCCTTTATACAAAGTCACGTAAATTAAAAGGGCTGAAACAATTGGGAAGATATGCAACATAAAATTGCCGAGCACACTTGAGGTTAAAACAATTCGACGTGTCCAAGGAAACCACCCATGGAAACAAAGTCCAAGGCTGGAAGAGTGTTTTAGTGTCTCATTGATGAGGAAGATGAATAAGAAACCAGGGTCACTCTGGCTTTATTTGGACCATAATAAGGCTCAGCAATGGGTCTTCTACAGGGTGTTAGGTAAAGACCAACTATCATTACAGTATTTAGTGGAGAATTTTTGCTATTCAAAGCTTAATGTTTACTAAAGTTAAAACTTATTAACAATAACTCATGAGATCCAACTAGAAGGTACCTGCCCTTTTCTGATTAAAACATTAACCAAAATTACTGGACCACACAGCACTTGGGCTATGACACATGCAGGTTACAGCATGTTGCAACAACTCACAATAAATTTGTTTAATGGTGTTTATTACTTCAGCTTGAAGTAATACCAATTTTGGATGGATTACTTTCCATTTCCTACCAGAGACCTGGTTGAGGAGATTGATGTTTGAGAGAGATAGAGGCAGGAACAGGTCAGCCATCTATTTTCCCATCTTCTCTGGGGCACATTTTTATAATTTTTGAGTTTCATTTGCTTAGAATCCTTCATTCCCCTAACATAAACAATGTACTTGCATCATTCCTATGAGTGTTTTAAAGTTAATACAAGGAAAAGTCACAACATTTTAAAACAGTTACTATCACAGACATTGTTCACAAGCTGGCCAATGTCCTGGGAAAAGGTCCTAATACGAAACTGAATTTTGAGTTTTTTATAAGCACAGTGGAGAGAGATTTATATTTCAAGATCTCAGTGAATCTATGTTTCAGTCCTTGTTTTTTAGCACTTGGGAGGTAAGTAATTTTAAGCAATTGTAACCGGTCTCTTTTATCCTTAGCTTTTTCATCCGTAAAATGACACTATTTTGGTGTCTAATTGAAAGGGTGATGTATTAATAAGAGTATATTTTTAGATTTTGTAAGCTTTATTATTTTTCTTCATAACAACTCTCACTTCAGCACATTATCAGTGCATCTTTGATCTTTGTTCAGAAGTTTACCTGCTAAATTTTATCAAACAATGAAGTTGGAGAATCCATAATGTTTTGTCTTTGCTTCTAGAATAGTCAAACTGAATGTAATGATTATTATGAGCATTGTCAGTTTGTTACTATATGGTAGCTATATCAATGTGAATTTTGGTGCATGTTATCTTTTTGTGTTTTAAATTCTAGAAACGTAGGCACAGTGTTTAACCCTTTTAAGTGTGGTCAGAGTGTATATTATGAATGACAAATCATTTTTATCAAAAAATTTGGATTGTGAATGTTACACATCCATTAAATAAAATACGATAATAGGAATCATTAACACCCAACCACTTGGCAAATCTGGGAATGGAAATTCTGAGTTAAATTAACAAGTCTAATTTGGCTTTCAGTTACAAGATTATTAGATTGAATTCATTTGCAAAAGAGACAATTGAGACATGAAGAAAACTTGTAAATTATTGGGTACAATGCAACTATTTTGCAGGGGAAAACTGAAAGCAGTGAAGTGAGATGCGGAGTCAATCGGGGAACTGCTACCTGATGAACCACAGGCTCCTATCTTCAAAGAACTCTCAGTTATAAAGAAACAAAGGCAGGTACTATTCAGGTTGATCAAGTTATGTTACCATAGCAATTATTTTATTTTTGCAACAGAAATACTGAATTAATTAATAAAACAGTGTAGAATATAGAAAGAGACTGAAAACTATGGGATGTTGATAAATGATGATATGCTATGGCAGGTCATTGTCTAAAGGAAGAACAATATAATATATGCAGCTAAGAAAATATATTTCTACATGGAGTTAATTAAATCAGTTTCTACCTCTCACTGTAGAAAAATAAAGTCCAGACGGATTAGGAATTTAAATGTCAGAAGCAAAGTTTTAAAACTGGTAGAAGCAATGTAGATGAAAATCATTCTGACCTTAGGGTTAAGAAGGATTTCATAAACGAGACACAAAAAAACACTAATCACAAAAGACATGATTGGTGAAGGCCACTATGTTGAGATTAAAAACATCTGGTTATCACAGACTATCTTAGAAAAAGTAAATTAAAAAAAGCTAAAAATGTGGAGAAAATATTTGTAACACATAATACATATACTACAATGTGATCAGTATCTATCTATCTATCATCTATCATCTATCTATCTGTAAAAATAAATGAGAAAAAGACAAACCACTCAGAAAAATGGACAAAACCCACAAATAGCATTTCACTGAAGACAAAAACATGAATAGCTAATATAAAAATGAAAAGATGCTCCACCTCCTAGTGATCACGGCCATGTGAATGAAACCACCATGAGATAAAATTTTATGCTGACTTGATTGGCAAAAATTAATATGGGAGGCAGTGCCAACGTGGATCACTGGAACTTCTAGTAAGAGTATAAACAGATGCAACAATTTGGAAAATCATGCAGCATTTGACTAAAAGGGCCTAAATTCCAGCCCTTCATGTGGACCTTCTCCCAGTCTTCATCTGCACGCACTAGGTTTTGGCCTCACAAGGTATTGCGTAAGATGTCAGAAATGATGCTGAGAAAGGAAATGTCTTTACCATCAAAGTCAATAGCAAAGAGAATTAGGGCTAGATCAGAAGAATCAGGCCCTTTACTCTCCCCCTCCATTAAAATCCTCTCTGTTTTTTTTTTTTCTTTTCTTAAGAACAAAAGAAAAAGGTGGTGATGTTATCTCTAGCTTCAAATCTCATTCCACTGCTGTCTGTTCTAGAGCTTGGCTATTACAGTATCCTAGTGATGACAGAGGAAAAGGTGGGGGCATTTTGTCGTGCATTCCTTGGAATCCTGCCTCAGTGTTTTGTAAGTGGAGGTTAGCTGAGGCATGGTTGGACAACAAAAGCAGAAAATGGAGAGTTTTATGGACAACATGGAAGCTGTCAGACACCTGTTTTAATTAGTGGCAAGGAAATTAGCTCAACTGAAGGAAACACAGAACTTAGACTTGGCCTTCAGATAGTCCTACATATTGGGACTCATTTTGATGCCTAAAAATGGAAGTGAATGTGCCCTCTTTCCTGCCCCTCATTACTTCTTATCATAGCTGAGTGCTCCTGCACTACACTTTTCTCTGTGTTTATAAACCCATTTGTAACAAGTGTAGATAAAATTCCTCAGCCTAATTTTTTTCTCTCTGCCTTGGACAATGCAGTCATGTGGCACACCAATGCTTGAATGATTTCACTCTCTGTTTCGACAGGATCAAGAGAGCTCCATCTTTGAAGTTTCAAGTTTCACTTCTTCCTAGAAAAACTGAGCAAAAAAAGCTAATGTGAATTTTCTGGGATAAAGCAACGTCAACCCTCAAGTTAATTTGACATATAAATTATTATGAAGCCCGAGGAAGGGTTCGCAAACTCTGATAACCTACTGGTGGCATCAGCAGGTCTTCATTTATGAAACACTTGTCTGCTGATGCCTGCTCTACACCAAGGAGTGCCCTGGGTGCTGCATCGATCTGGGTCTCCAGATGCAACTGGGAGGTACAGGTCAGAGCACGGAATTCCTCCTTAGATTCCATAATCATTTATACCTCAAATGAACTTGACAATCAACTTGTTTCTCAGTTGATCTGTATTCTCATTAAAGAAATTAAGAAACACACACACACACACACACACACACTATTAAGATATAGTAATTGCCATGCAGAGAATTTGAAAAGGAGATGATAGTGACTTGTCACCAAGATATGTCTATATGCATATAACATCAAACAGATTTCTAACTTTGAACAATCTGTGATAGACCCAGCTTGTGTTAAATGTGTTTATATTCCTCTGGATTTTCTTACATTAGGATATGGTGACAATCAAAGGGCAAACCTGTTGTGTTCCTTTTGATGTGTTCTGGTATGTACAGAATGCTGTGCATGTAAGTGTGCTATCTGTCTGAGAGACACAGAATGGCTCCCATTGCTTCTGGAGTGAAATAGCCCCCTTCCAGCTCATATCTTTTTTAGAGATGATGCCACATGGTATTCTGTGCCATATAGGTGGGAGGAAGGAACTAAACACATGGCCCGAGTAGATCATGAAGACTAATAGTGATACCTAACCGTGTTTAATCCAGGCTTTGCCTCAGGTAACCTTCATTCATGCAAGTTATGAATATTTCTGCAATCAATTTTTTAACCCTAAGTTGTCATGCTCCAATGTTTTAAGATCTTGTTTTACTTGATGCGTCTAATTTTGTTCATAAAGGCAACTCAATGAAAGGATGCATCTTAAAAGGCAAATAGTTCCTTTATCGTTCTATAATTAGCTTTCTAATTTTTCCTAAACATTTTTCAGTGTCAATTCCATGAAGACTATATTAGCAAATCTTGGTATAATGTTATTAACATGTGCTTAAAGGAAAACAAAAGAAGAGCATGTGGCTTAGAGGGTCAAGACAAAGGAGAAATAATGAGGACATAATGTTCATATGCTGATGACTTCATTGTCCCTTGTTTCCTCCAGGGACCTATGGAAATGTCAGCCATGGCCAGAGAGGAGTAGCCAGGTTGGAAAGATGCAGGTCTATTTCATGCCACCCCTGGGCCATTCTTTGGTGCTGAGCACAGGCCAGTAAATCATGTGTACACTCTTATTATGTGTAGAGAAATGAACTTATTTACAATGAGTGTACAATGGGCGTACTGAGATCTTCCATAAGTGCTGATTCCTTCTGCCTCGGACCCTGCAGTGGCAGATGAGGCCTGGTGGGGCAGTGGCTGCCATCTTTGTTCACACTGCCCACAGGGAGTAGAGCTGGGAATTAGCCGAGGTCTTTAGACTCTTAGAATAATCATTTATGAATAAGATTAGCTGTGGAGAAGCTGTGCCTGAGTACAAGTTGGAACTGGTCACTACAGCAAGAGTAGCAAAAAGAGAAGGTAGCCGAGATGATGCAGAGAATGCACATGGTTTCGATTAAACACAGAAACATCATGGCTGAACTCTTGCTCACTCCAGAAAACATGTAAAATACCCACAAGACACTGCATGTATGACTGCAGTTTTGGTTAAGCAGTGATGACTGAAGGTCTGACTAAGTGGAGGGAGTGAATAGATTTTTACTACAAAGCCTTCATATCTCTGAAAAATTTAAGTACTCCTATATACCCAGATAAAACTTAAAACCTAATGTCTTGTTTCCTCAGATTTAAGGCATCAGCAAAGTTCTTAGCATAAAATCTGAAAACATTAGAAACAAGTCATTTGTAGGCCAGGCATGGTGGCTCACGCCCGTAATCCCAGCACGTTGGGAGGCCGAGGCGGGCAGATCACCTGAGGTTAGGAGTTCCTAATCAGCCTGGCCAACTTGGTGAAACCCTGTCTCTACTAACAAAATACAAAAATTAGCTGGGCATGGTGGTGGGTGCCTGCAATCCCAGCTACTCTAGAGGCTGAGGCGGGAGAATCACCTGGGAGATGAAGGTTGCAGTGAGCTGAGATCCCGCCACTGCACTCCAGCCTGGGCGATAAAGTGAGACTCTGTCTCAGAAAAAAAAAAAGGCATTTGTACCAACCCAAGTGTGCCAAAAACATGAACATGCTCATAAATTTCTTGTTTTCTTTTTTCTTTTTCTTTTTCTTTTTTTTTTGTTTGTTTTGTTTTTTGAGATGGAGTCTTGCTCTGTCACCCAGACTGAAGTGCAATGGCATGATCTCGGCTTACTGCAATCTCTGTCTCCCAGGTTGAAGCGATTCTCTAGCCTCAGCCTCCCGAGTAGCTGGGATTACAGGTGCATGCCACCACACCCGGCTAATTCTTGTACTTTTAGTAGAGGCAGACTTTTATTATGTTGGCCAGGCTGGTCTTGAACTCTTGACCTCAGGTGACCCGCCCGGCTCAGCCTCCCAAAGTGCTGGGATTACAGGCATGAGGCACTGTGCCTGGCCTATGAGTTTCTATATATGCTGCCGTGATTCAAGGAAAAAGTGATTAATCTTGTGTTTGCGATGTAGTACACCCTTGCCATTTACTGCATCATCCTTTACACTAATTTGTATTAAATGTTTTGTGTGTGATTGGCAGAAACTACAAATCAGAACCGCCACTTGTAGTTTGTAATGGATGGAGAGAGATGGCCCACAAAGCCTGAATCTTGCCTAAGCAGAGTGGAGAAGCTGGTTAGCAGAATGTCTCAAGTACCTGAGCACTAACTTGCTCAAGTATGGATGCCGAGCCAAGTGATGCTTGAAGACCTTACATACTTTTGCAAGAAAATCTGAACTAAATTTGATCAAAAGTGACCTGGGATGCCAACAGGAGGGGGCCAAAATATGATGCGTAAAGGAACATCTTTACATTTCTTGATTTGCCCTTGGATTGGCACTTGCAGCTTCCTGGGAGGTATTTTCTTTCTAACAATCGGCAGCCTCACCTGCTGCATTGATGCTGGGCACACCCTGCTATTTGCTTATACAATGTCTTATTTTTCACATAGCTTTTCCACATAACTTACCCTCTTTGCAAAATAATAGCTACCATTTCCGATGTGCTTAATACGTGCCAGCATGTGAATGAACAAAACTCTGACTCTTACCCTTTTGATTTTAAAGAGGTGCCTGATCTGAGCAAAGAGTGCAAGTTCTGGGTTCTGAGCAAGGTCTGCTGGCTCCAGCATAGATGCCCCTTAGATGCCAAACACACAGTCTCACTCTTTGCCCTTCCTTCCTTCAAGTTTTTCCCTCTGTTTAGTCACCACTAGCAGGTGAACTTCGTGTTTCCACAAATAAATCAATTACAATAGAAATATTAATTTGTTTAGATGTATTTGTCATCACATTGCTCCAAGGGAAATAGAATAGTGCAGATGTGTGTTCCAGTGTATAATCTCTCTCTTTCTCCTCTCTGTACACACACATGCACCTAGACACCTGGTTTTGACTTTGTTACTACACAGAGGATAATACTTAAGCTATATTGACTATTTGGCCATATTCTTGAATACCCTCAGTGTCCTCACTAGTATATTCTGACTTCAATAAGAACATTTTTCCTTGTAAGCACACATTGGTCAAAATGTAGACCCATGGTTTTCTTGGTGTTGGGTGCTGGGATGTTGGTGGTTTAGCATTGATATTTATGCAGTCTCTGTACAGTCAAGGTCCACATTATTTAATATGACTTAAAATTTTGTCAATGTGTAGAGAAAGGAAAAAGGAACAAAGACACGGCAGTTTCTCTAGTTCCTGGGGTGTTCTTTGGCATTTATTACGTGGATGTATCCTGCCATTACTTTTTGCAAGTGTAACCTTAAAACGTCCAAAGAAAAACGGAGTGTCACGTAGTAAACTTGGGATGGCAAATGCTTTAAACTCTAGCAGGTGACTCTTCTATCTTCCAGCCACACCCACCCATTCTTCTCTGGAAATAAAGGACATTCTCTTTTAAATGTGTCAAATAAAAGTGTCAGTGTTAGAAAATCACTGAAGAATAACATAACGCTCAAATAAATGGACTACCATTTTCAAGCTCTATGCGCTTATGATTAATATAAACTTGTACATGTGCATGTAAATAATACTCTGATTCCTGAATCAAAACTCAGGGCCACTTCGTTCCAAGAAGGCAGATAGGGCCCCACTTAGAGCTCAGCTGGGAACAGGCCGCCTCTGAGTGCAGCTGTTGAACTGTTCTATGGACACTGAGGGGAGGCATTTGTACTTTACTGAACTTTATTCATGGAGAAGAAATGAGAAAGGTAGATGGAATTCTGTGCACCTGTGCCCCCAGCAGAATCCTGGGATGGGCTGGACATGAGGATATCTCACTGTTCTCATCCCACTGAAGAAAGGGGCTGCTGCTGAAAGCTGCTGGGGCAAAGGAACTCATTTCAGAAGCAAGCCTATGAGAGGAAGAGGCAGAGGACTCACGAGGCTGCTGTCAAAGGGCAGAGTGTGCCACAGGCAGGCAGAGAGGCAGTCTCCCTCCCTCTGCTGGAGGTGAGGTTGGATTGAGCACAGTGAAAATTTCAGTGAACACACTACTCTGGTTTGCACCCCAAGCAGCAGGAATACAGATTCTTGGTGTCACCTCATATTTGGGGTCCTGGAAGCTCTTGCATCCTTAACACTGTGAGGGGAGAAAACATAAGCAAAGTGAGATTTACTAAGTTTGTACTAAGCCTGTGACCACTAAATAGAAGTGAATTTCTCCTCTTCCAGAGAAAATCAAAGCGTTGTGTTTAGAATATGGGCTTTAAAACCAGATGGGCCTAAGTTGGAATCCATGTTTTGCGATTTGATTAGCAATGAGACGTATGACTTGTCCTCGTGTTTAAAATCTGTACACGGTGGCTAATAATGCCCTCTTCCGAATGCTTGGAAATAAATAAAGTGAGGTGATGTTATGTAATGAGCTAGCTTAGGGCCTGACATATAATTCTTTGTTGGTTTGGTAAAGCTTTACAGATATTTATAGCGTAGCTCTCACATGCAGGGTCTGAGCCAGGCATGGAAGACAAAGAAGAAAAGATACGTGGTGGTCTTCAGAAAGCTCACCATCACAGTCCAGCTGGGGGTGGAGGGGTGAGGGTGGGCGCTAAACTGGAGTCAATTTCAATGTTACACAGTGGACAGGCGGTCTGTTCACATCAGTTGGTGGTGTAGTGAAATCTAGCGTAGGGCAGTGGCAGGGTGTGGTGGATGGATTCCACCTGAATCAGACGGCTCTCCACTGAGGAATCTGATGCCTGCTACTTCATTTCTAGGAAGCAGTGGCCGACTGAGATGTGTGCTATTCTAGGAAGTCCCTCCTTCCCAGGCAACATCACATGTACGGTTCTTCTTAAACCTGACTTATGGCAAGGAAGGGATCAGGTCAGAAAATGACCCCCTGAAAGCTCCAGGGGCAAAGGAACTCATTTCAGAAGCAATATCAGCCATTTCCCAGTTTCAGTTCAATAAGGACCAAAATGGACAGGGAAGGAATTTGTTTCCCCTAAGAATAACCTATAGAACTCTATTTTTCTATGTATTCTACTAGAAATGTTTATAATAATCATATTACCAGAAATATTGACAATATTTTGAATTTCTGATGCAACACCACAGATTATCTGTTATGTAGCTAAATAGATGGACACCATGGTTAACAGATTAAATTCAAACAAGGGCTTCTTTCTCTATACTTCTGTGGTTTGGGATTATGGAACCATTCCCAAACTTACTGGATCCTAATACCTGTTCATTTAGGACAAGAAGAGTATCTGCCTCTCTTGAAATAACCAATATAAAATGTTCAGCAACGAGCTTAGTAGTGGTTAGTACTCAATAATATCTTTACTCAAACCCAAAACTGTGATTCATTTTCAACTTAGAATTTTTTTTTTCTCAAGGAAGAAATGAATAGTTGTTAATGTCTGTAAATGGTGATGGCCTTTTCAGATTAAAGGGCAGTATCGTGTGGGCTCTGATAGGTCATTTATATTCTTCTAAGGATGTCAGTTTAAGGACAAGGTGCTTTGACAGTGAAGTTTATAAGAAAACCCTCTCCCTTTTGTCACACTGAAAACATTTCCTTCCGAGTCTGTGCTTAGGCCGAACAATCTTTTTCTATCTTCTTTTGACAGAAAGGGCAATTGTTTGCTTACCCTTTGTTTTATTTTTCAAAATGCTGAAACAAACTGTGACCCCCCTCTACCCCTCTACCCATTGTGCTAACCTAGTTACATGCACTTCCTATTGTAACCTTCCTTTGCGTCTCATTTCCCCATTTAAAAAATTTTCTTCATTACCAATGTGCTGCCTTAGCATGTGTTTTGAAGCAATTTGTGTTAATTATTGCTAAATAATATTACTGTTTTAAATTAAATTTTTTTTTCACAGTCTCTCTGTGTTGCCCAGGCTGGAGTGCAGAGGTGCCATCTCAGCCCACTGCAACTTCTGCCTCCTGAGTTCAAGCGATTCTCCTGCCTCAGTCTCCCCAGTAGCTGGGATTGCAGCTGTGCACCACCATGCCCAGATAATTTTTGTATTTTTAGTAGAGACAAGGTTACACCATATTGGCCAGGCTGGTCTTGAACTTGTCACCTTAAGTGATCCACCTGCCTTGGCCTTCCAAAGTGCTGGGATTGCAGGCATGAACCACTGCACCTAGCCAGTTTTTAATTTTATATGAGCTTCATGAAAATATGTACATGCAATATGTATGATAAACGGTTAAAAGGTACAGAGAAGTAGAACAATGTAGAAAGTCACATAACTCTAACATTAGAAGTGGCGTTGAAAATTGGCCTTACTGATGGAGCTCAAAGACCTGACTGGTCCACTGATGGGGAGAACATGGATAATGCTTGCAGGACATGCGTGCTGGTTAGCAGGGAATGCAGCAATCTCAAGAATGTGAACCTCATCTACGTGAGCCACACACTACTGAGTGTGGCTTGCAGCACCCGCAAAGTAGCCTTTCACCCTGTATAAGGCGTGTGGGACTTGGCAAAAAAGTAGGCTCCTGGAGAGAGTGAGTGCTGTGGGCAGGAGATGCCCATGCTTGCACAGCCTGCACAGAAGGGGGAACAGAATATGGCTGGCAGGGCAGGAGCAGCTTGGAAGGCACTGTGGGAGCCCACAAGCAGGTGTGGGTAGTCAAGACCTGCCGCTGGGCAAGGTCAGTGGCAGCTGAAAGAGCAAAGGAGGCCAGGAGGCAGGTGCTGCTGAGAAGGGCCCGGAGCAGCCTGGAGGTCAAGGTTGTACTGTCTAGGAACTGGGCACTGCTCCCTGTGACTGAGAGGACCTCCCAAAGACGGGGAGAGTCTGCAGGGCCACATGCATGCTCAGCATGACCAAGGGCATCTTGTAGAGTGGGGATGCAGCCTGGAGGCCTGCCTGGCTGCTCAGGATGGTCTGCAGCTTGTGTGGAGCCTGGTGATGCCTACAGCAGCCTGGAAAATATGGACGCACTCTGCAGGTCCCACCTGATGCTCAGCCTTGTGCAGTCTTACAGGTCCTTAAAGGAAATGTGGGATGCAGATTTGGGAATGGCATTACATGTTTTTTTGTAAATTTTGGAAACAAATTTAAATTAAAATATCTGTGTAGGCCAACACCACAATGAATGCATGGTCCTGAATGAACATTTCTCTCACTCTTGCAGCCTCTGATATGAGAGCATGCTCTTTTCTTAGGAAATGCCAAGGGTAAAATTGCAGATGTTGCCTTTAATAAGTTCATAGTGAATATGAATGTTTCATATTTATCCGTGTTGTCTTCCTATAGCGTCTTTCTTGCACCCTGGACCATGGTAAGTTGTACAGAGTGGACCCTACAGGCACAGCCTTGATCCCTCCCTGTCCCTTCCCTCTGGCCTCTCTGGGCCTCTGCCCCAGGTTCCCTGCCCTCTCCATAAGCTCTTGCTCCCTTGCTGTTCTTTTCCAGATCACACTGTTCCCTTTTTTGAAGCTCTCCATGGTTTGGTTTCCCATGGAAGCCCCCGAACTCCTGAGTGGTCTCCATCTTCCTTGCTGTCCCATTGGAGAGCACTCCATGTTCCCGAGATCTGCAGCCTGTCCCTCCCCCTCCCTCTGCCTGGAGGCTCTGTCACTGAGTCCTTTCCTGATTCTTCCTATGACCTCCCCAGTCACTTTGTCACATCCATCCCATTGATGTTCCCTGGGGCGATGTTGTTAATTTGCTTATTTACTTCTTTTTTGTTTGTGCCCCTCCTTCCACCCTGGAGTATAGGGCTCAGGATCAGAGGGACTTCATCTCTCTCTCTCATGCCTGCTGCATTTCCAGTGCCCAGGCAGAGCTGGGCAGAGCCAGCACCCATCAGGTGCTTCCCATTTATACCCTGGGTACATTGCTCCCCTCTTGAGGGTGTGACCAGTGCCTTGTCTGAGCAAGCAGATGGTTGCTAAGGATTGAGGCTTAAGGGAGTTATTTTTTCCCTCTGATCTATGGGGCTGGAGTTAATAACGCTTTTCCCAGTTGATTGCATCAAGGCTACTGGAATGCCTCACAATTTGTTGTTAGGGATAACTGCTTGCTTTTACTTTTTATATAGAGAGAAAAATATTTTTTCCTGAATCGTAAGTGGCTCTTGGTTTTTGCTGTGCACTCTGGTAAAACAAAAGATTGTTACTGTGAGGGGTCCAATTGTGTCCCTCCAGAATTTGTGTGTTGAAGCCCAACTCTCAGGACCTCAGGATGTGGCTGTGTTTTAAGATACTGTCTTCAAAGAGATAATTAAGTTAAAATGAGGCTGTTAGGGTAGACCCTAATCCAGCATAATTGGTGTCCTTGTAAAAAGAGGAGATTAGAACAGACATACACACACACACACACACACACACACACACACACACACACACACGAAAACCATTGAGAACACATGGAGAGGAAGGTCACCTACAAGCCAAGGAGAGAGGCCTCAGCAGAAACCAGTCCTGCCCACACCTTGATCTCATACTTCCAGCCTCCAGAAATGGGAGGAAATATATTTCTGTGTTTTAAGCTACTCAGTGAGTGCTGTTTTGTTATCATAATCCTAGCAAACAAATACAGTTGCTTATAAAATCAAAGATTCCAGCAGTTTTATTTTGTACATTTCTGTGTTTCTAATATGTTTCTTTCCTACACCTTGAAATGTGGTCTCTTATGATCCCTCAGGAACTAGCAAAATTGTATTTTTGTTTACCATGTCAGTGTTATATCAGAGATTTTGTGAAATATTTTATTTAGCTCATCTATTTTACAGCAGTGGAAACGGAAGTGCGCAGGCCTGTGTGAGCCACCCATGCTGCCAGGTGGAGGACAGTAGAGCTTCACCTGCTTTGGTGGGGAGCTCGTCCAGCATCCCATGCCACTTTGTCCTTAACAATGTGATGGTGACTGTTTATCATGTGCGGTGTCAATGGATGACGGAAGTGCATGGTTAGCCTTCTCTGTGGGAACAATTAGTTTTGTAGGCAGTTGAAGAGGGGAACAGAGAGCCATAGGTCTAAATCTTGAGGGCTGGACCCTGATGTGACAATGAAGCAGGAAAGGCCATGAAAGACACCTCTCGAACACCAAACTGGGAAGGAAGTGGGGATTTATTTGGCTGGGAGCTGCAGTGGCATAGATGACTAACAGCCGAGCTCCCCTAACAAAGAAAATCCCTGCCCTTTTAAAGGCATACAACTCTAGAAATTACATGTGAAAGGGTCTTGATCCATGAAATAGGCGTGGGGTGCATGACTTAGGTGGGGGTGTGATTGTGTTTAAGTAAAAACAATGCCTTCTGGAAAGATTCCTCCATACCATGCCTGTGATCTACAGGAGTGCGATTATGGGTGGTGCCCAAGCCTGCCAGCCTTTACTTCTCTTATTGAAATGCAATGTAGAAGTCTAAGGGGAAGGGCTCTTAGAGGCTTAAGAGGATTAAGGGTCTCATTCCTCAACAAGACAAACAAAGGTCCTTTTGGAACCAGAGAGTTACTAGATCTACTCCCAGAACCTCATACAGGGCCCCAGGTAGGCTGTGGTGGAGGGCAGCTATGAAGCCCAGAGGGAATGGCTTCATGAAGGGCAGATTAAGTAGGAAAGAAAGAAGGGGAATCAATCTTAAGTATCAATTCAGCTACAAGGAGGGATCATAATTTTAAAAATTGTGGACAGAAAGACAAAGTCAGATGGTATTCAGCATACAGAGCTCCGATCGCATGCTGAGTGCAGTTTGGTTTGTGACAGGCACTTATGTTTTTGTAATTACTGTCAAATGTACAAAGCTCTTTCACCTACACTTCATTAAATAACCCCTGTGGCTTCATGATTACCAATTCATGCAGCACACAGGAAACAGACCAACTCCCTCAACAGGCCACAAACTGAAGACAGGAAAGACTCGTGTGCATGGCAGGCAGTTCCCAGAAAAGAGGACAAGCTGAGGCAGGAACATTGCTTTTTGTTTATATATGTATATTACTTATGTGTTCAGGAAAAACACAAATATTTGTATTTTTTTCCACTTTGGGACATTTCTCAACTGCCAACAACTCATCAAAGCTTCGAGGTTGTACAGGATTTTGTGGTCATTTAATTTCTTACGCACATGGAGGGACTGTTAATTTTGGAGACAACTTCATGAAGACTATCAATTCTCAAAATGTCCATGTAAACATGATTGTTCTAGGTGCCCATTTTATTTTATTTTATTTTATTTTATTTTATTTTATTTTATTTTTCAAGACAGAGTCTTGCTCTGTCACCCAGGATGGAGTGCAGTGGCGTGATCTTGGCTCACTGCAACCACCGCCTCCCAGGTTTGAGCAATTCTCTTGCCTAAGCCTCCCAAGTACCTGGGATTACAGGCACCTGCCACCAGGCCTGGGTAATTTTTTGTATTGTTGTGGAGACAGAGTTTTGTTGGCCAGGCTGCTCTTGAACTGATGGCCTCAAGTGATCCATCCGCCTCAGCCTCCCAAAGTGCATGAGTCACCATGCCCTGCCTATTTTTTTATTTTATGAAAAATGCTATGGTTTTCACTGGCTGCAAAGTGCCCTAACAAGAAACAGCTTGCTGGATACCCATTTCAGCATGGCTTTGAGGAACCTGTGTCTGAGTTCCTCTTCCAGCATCCACTCCTCTCAAAGTGTGTCACTTTGCTTCAGGGTTTGCCATTTGCCTGGTCTCCCAACTGTGCAGATCTGAAGGCTGTTCCCTAATTCCCCTAGGTGGATGCAGACTGCTGGTCACACCCTCACAGGCCAGCAGGTCCCAGGGTAGCACACTATCCATTGCAGAGCTCACAGAGATAGTGATTTAAAATTCTTGAATCTACAATTTTGATTTCTCTCTTCTGTGGCTGAACCACGCTGGCTGGCTTTCCAGGGAAGGAGACGGTGAGCACTTCTGAGAATTTCTCCATCTCTGAGTGACACTGTTGGTGGCCAAGTCAAAGCTATTCTCATCCATCCAGGCCTTTCCTGGAAGAGCTGGCTCCTTGCAGCCAGCACAAGAGCCCTCTCCCAGGGCCTTGTAAGGGTCCCAGGTGGTCTCGGGAGGTGTCTCTTCCTTCTCTACAGAAAAAAACTCCCTTTGAATGTAGCTGGGTAGGGACACCATTACTAAATCTGTGTGGCTATGTTGCAACAAAGAGGAGGAGACTTTGAAGGAGGAAATCATCTCTAAAAAGGATCAGGCCAGAATCTGCATCTGAACTAAAAGCCATGGGTTTATCCGCATTTCCTGTTATAAGAAATAGCAAATGTTTTGATTATTTTATTAAACACCTTTAGTTAGATATTTTTATTTGTAGACTACAGCAATCTATGTCCACCACTATAGTGAGCAAAGGTTTAAAAATCAGGTTGGACGTGGTGGCTCATGCCTCTAATCCCAGCAATTTGGGAGGCCGAGGCGGGTGGATCACCAGAGGTCAGGAGATCAATACCAGCCTGGCCAACATGGTGAAACCTCTTCTCTACTAAAAATACAAAAAATTAGCTGGGTATGGTGGCAGGTGCCTGTAATTCCAGTTACTTGGGAGGCTGAAGCAAGGTAATTGCTTGAACCTGGGAGGTGGAGGTTGCAGTGAGCCAAGATTGCATCACTGCACTCCAGCCTGGGTGACAAGAGCACTCCATCTCAAAAAAAAAAAAAAAAATCAAGCACTGGTATACACACACACACACATGCAGAGAGAGAGAGAGAGAGAGAGAGAGAGAGAGAGAGAGAGAGAGAGAGAAAGTTATTCTAAATTTCTAAATTTCTTGGCTCTAATAGGATTTTAAGATAAAATATGCTTACATCTATCATAGCTTTACTATAACCCAGCATAAAAAATTAGGAAATGGAATAAAGGGAGAGAAAAGCCCAGCTCTTGAGGTGCCACAAAAGGGGAAGAAGTCAGAGGGGCTCTAAGCTTAGCCATAGGGGAAAGTTGAGAGATAAGGAGGTAAATGCAATGCAGAGAAGGTTTGACTCTGCTCTTCTTCTAGTGTTTCTGGGGAAAACCTGGTGGCCATGACCAGGTGCCTTCAATAAGTTAAATTAATTTTATCCAATTTTCATTTTCTTATTGCTCTATTTCTCTACCAGTGATTGAGTCTGTGTTGTTTTTAAAGCATGAGTGAACATGCAAAGACTGAAAGGAGATTTCCGCAAAGACATCCTATCCAAAAGAATTGATGACGTCCTCCAGTAAACAAAATCTGCTCAAGACAGAGGTGTGGCGTGGGAACAGGTGCCAGTGAGGAAGGAATGGCGCAGCTGTCTGCCTCCTTGTTCCAGATGGAGCCAGAAGCAAAGGTTGTTTTATCCTTAGAGAACAGAATTCTCACTGGAATGTAGCTCAACATGTCTCCAATCCCCCACCTTTTTTTGGCTTACACTTTGAATGCCATTTCAGTCTAAGCACTAGGTCTTTTTCCTGTTCAAGGAGATTCTCCCCTTCCATGTCTCTGCTATGCTGAAAATCCTCTTAGGTGACAGTTCCACTGTCCAATTGACACTCTTTGACTTTGATTTTTCATTTAAAAAATAGAGATCATCATTTTGCTCTTGAGTGTGAGGCCTGACAAGGCTCAGCAAGGCTGTTTTCATTCTGTAGCCCTCAGATCGCTGTTGCTTAAGACGGTGGCTGGGGTCTGGGTCATCTCAATGTCACCCTAGCCCCCCAGTCTCATCCTGGGCTGGGAAGGCTCAGGGCTGCCAAGGCAGAGGGGGCTGCTTTGTCTTTTTCACTCTCTCCAGGGACCCCATGTCACCTCTCCACTTGGTGAACTCAGACTGGAGTGGCTTCTTGCATGGCTAAAGGAGAGAGAGGGTGACAGGGGAATGACAAGGGAAGCCTGCAGGGCTGTGGCCTCATTAAACACAGCACCATTTCTTCTACCTGGGAGCAGTTATGAGGCCTTCAAATTTCTAGGGCTGAGGGAGGAAAGGGAGACCACCTCATATTGGGTGGGATGTTAGAGAATTTGTGGACAGGTTTTTAAGCCACCAGAGTCAGATATCTGGCCACAAATCATGTACGTTCCTCCTACATGAAAATGGTAACCACCCCTACCAAATTCTCCAAAAGCATCATTATTGCCTGAACCAGTTCGAGATGCAGATGAGGTTTCTGGCTTGAGGTTCCTCAGATCTGGTTTCTCTCCATCTGGAGAGAAGCAAAAACTGTAGAAGAGGCAGTGTCTCTGTCCTTCACTCACCTAACTTACAGCTGCAGGGCAGACATAAGATGGCCCCAGTAAACTCAAGCTGAAAAAGGGAGAAGTGGGAAAGGGGGCACAACAGTTCCTGGTCCATATCACGTGGAAATGTATCAGACACTCACAGTCCACAGACTAGGGCCTGGCCTGCTGACCTGAGAGGTATCCATGGCTTCTGGCTTCACCCTCTGGGCTCTGAGTAATCCTTCTTTGTCCATAAGAAGTGACCTGTTTCTGGAGCTGAATAGTGTCCTCAGCCCAGTTCCTGCTTTGGAACAAATTACAACAAATTAGTGGCTTAGAACAACACCTATTTATTATCTCACAGTCTCCTTGGTCCTGAATCCAGGCCAAGGCTGATGGGCTCTCTGCACAGGGGCTCATGGGGCCATGGCCAGGTTCTCATCAGGGATCAGAGTCCTCTTGCAAGTGCACCCACGCCTCCTTGTGGGTGTGGGGCCCAAGTGCCTATTCTTCCATTACCTCTCAGCTCCTTAAGGACGCCCACGGTTCCTTGACGAGTGGCCCTGGAGGGAAGTTTGCAGCACAGATGTGGGCATTCTGCCAGGCTCACCAGAGTGTATCCCTCTGACTTCCTCTTCTGCCACCAGCTGGAGAGAACCTCCTGCTTTTAAGAGACTCATGTGATGAAATCAGGCTCACCTGATCATCTACCCATCTCAAGGTCAGATGATTCAGGACCTTAATTACATTCACGTAATCCCTTCACAGCTGTCCCTAGATTAGCGTTGGATAGAATAACTGGAGGTTGGTGTGTTTATCCCAGAGAAACAGCTGTTTTCAAATTCTGCCCACTGTACCACTCCTGGCAGTTTTGGGGTCTGTAATTATCATTTTATTGTGTCTATCTTTGTTCCTTTTTGCCCAAGTGGGACATGTTTCCATAGAATAATTCTCTTAATACCTTTGGAGATCTCCTGTGAGATAAAGGTGCCTTCCAGTATGCAAAGGCTACAACCACACATCTCTGAGATAAGCCCTTCTCTACTTGAGGCTTCTAGTGAAACTGTGATCTTAAGCTTTTGAGAAGCCCTATTTCTAACAGACAGAATCTAAGAGGCCCAGACTTTCAAGTCTCAGAAGTTCTTCTGTCTCTCTGAAAGGATCTATAAGGCTCAACTTAGGTCTTCCTCAGGTCTTAACAGGTCATCTCTGACCTGGGATTTTAGGTTCTTTCTTCATTTTAGCATTGTTTGCCATCTGGATATGCTAAGAATAACGGAGCTTTATTTTCTTTACCTTTGTTTTGGGATGGAATCTCACTCTGACACCCAGGCTGAAGTGCCTGGGTGTAATCTCGGCTCACGGCGACCTCTGCCTCCTGGGTTCAAGTGATTCTCCTGCCTCAGCCTCCCAAGTAGCTGGGAATACAGGCCTGCATCACCATGCCTGGCTAAGTTTTATATTTTTAGTAGAGACAGGGTTTCACCATGTTGGCCAGGCTGGTCTTGAACACCTGACCTTAAGTGATCTGCCTGCCTTGGCCTCCCAAAGTGCTGAGATTACAGGTGTAAGCCACCACCCCTGACCCTGAGCTTTATTTTCAAAATTCCGAGACCTGGCAGCTTATTTGTCTTTCCTATAAATTTTGCATGAAAATTAAGTTTTTTTTTTTTCGATTCCTCTCTTTATTTTCATTTTGTCAAGCATAGCTAAAATACACCAATTGTCACTTTCAACAAGTCTCCTAGATTTCCCCCCAGATTATTTATTATATTTACTCTTTTCTATTTTACTGTATGTGGTCATCTTGCTTGAGTGTCTGCCACTACCGAACAGGGTGCCCTTTCCTTTCCTTCAGCTTCCAACATTTCCCTCACTTTCTTTCCAGCCCTTATCCTCTTGTGACCACCAAGAGTCTTCCAACTTTGATCTGCTACCTGCTCACAGAGCCACCACCTCATTTGCAAGTCTTGAACCTTGTCAATTAGCACTCCACTCCCAGGTACACACATCTGCTCTGGCTGTCTTCAGCTCTGTGACAAGCAACCCGTATGCAGGGGCTTCAAACAACGACCGTTGTATATCATGTATATCTTGCTTAGAATCTGCAGATCAGTGGGGCTCAGCCAGGTGGTTCTCACTTGGGATGCCTTATGTGTTTGTAGTGAGACGGTAGCTAGGGTTATCTTTAACCCTTCTTCTGGTGTCTGGGCTGGGGCACACCACGCATCTAGAGGCTGGAACTCTGAGCTTCCTTGAGCTTGAGCTCTCTCCTGGTCAGTCCCTCTCTCTCTATCTCCCTCCCTCTTTCCCCAGCTCTGTCTATCTCTGTCTCTCTCCATGTGATCTCTTCATAAGTTCTTTACATGTCACAGCCTCAGTGTAGCCAGACTTACACTGTGGCTACAGGCTCCAAAGATCATCTCCCAAGAGGAGCTACTCCTTATCTCTTAAAGATTTTTATATGGTTTTGATCTCTGTCACATTCATTGCACATGACACTTTATTTAGCTTTATTATTTAATTACATGTTTTATTACTCATTTTACATAATTTAACCAATTATAAGGAGTTGATATGGCTATTTTGGTCATTTGTTGAAGGTTTTTTGCTTGCTTTTTGATCTTTTCCAATTTCACTAATGATATTTATAAATGCTGATACTTTTTATTAAAGATTTTCTATAGAATAGATGAAGTGCCTTCTTGAATCTGTCTACTGAAGTACTTTATACTTCTATGAATATGTTTATTAATCTATTATTTACTTAAATATTTCACAAAGTTTTACCGGTTGAGTCAATTTTCTTTATTTAATGTTTTTACATTGATTCTTGATTTCTTTCTATTTGGATATAGGAAATCAGTTTGAAGAGGTCATGTGAGTGAATTTCTACCGCATAACAGAAATCACTGATCATCTGTGAGTGAGCATGCTTTCTGCTGCTTCTGGCATGGAAGGGGAGAATATAATTTTGGGGATGATGTCGTGGAATGTAACACCAAGCATGTTTTTTCGATATCTTTGGTAACATGGCCTCTGGCTGTTAATAGCTCCAGTTTCCTCTCTTTTATGCTGTTTCTGGTATCAAAAATACACTACTTCATACCTAAGACTTATGCACTCTAAATGTGGTGAGTAGCGTAGTGGAAATGGGGAGCAGGACCATCTCTAAGCCAAACACCTGTTTCTCTATCCCACATTGCATCATACCTTCAACTCCTGTTTCCGTGATGTACTAATGGTTAATCCAGTAACACTGTGTAGCAGAGTATGGTTATTTTCTCTATCAGTTGTTTTTACTCTGCTGATAAAGACATACCTGAGACTGGGTAATTTACAAAGAAAAAGAGGTTTTTGGACTCACAGTTCTACGTGGCTAGGTGGCCTCACAATTATGTCAGAAGGCGAAAGGCATATCTTACATGGTGGCAGGCAGGAAAAGAATGAAAGAACCAAGGGAAAGGGGAAACCCCTTATAAAACCATGAGATCTTGTGAAACTTATTCACTATGACGAGAACAGTATGGGGGAAACTGCCCCCATGATTCAATTATCTCCCACCAGGTCCCTCCCACAACATGTGGGAATTATGGGAGCTACAATTCAAGATCAGGTTTGGGTGGGGACACAGCCAAACCATATTATCTTTCTTCATTAAGATTACTCCTCCAAAAACATACACAAGTAATGTGAACATTTGTTTAATATCCTCCACCTTTATGGAAGTCAGTTAACTGTAGATAGGTACATTTCTTTTCTTTTTCCTTGCTGTATCCCTGACATGTAGACATCATCCAATGGTGTGCACTCAGCAAGCCTACACTAAATAAATGAATGAATGTAAGAATAAATGGTTAATATCTAAAGAAGTTTTTTTTTAAAACTTGGTATCAAGTTCAATACAACTTTTAATAAAGATTTATCAAACCCACAAAATGAAATGATAATTACTTGCATTGGACTATTGAGTTTTTAAATTTTAATCCACAGAAAATTACATACCTAACATAGTACAGTTTTCCTGTTACATCCTCCTTCCCTTCTCAGCCGAATGTTGGTGAGAAGCCTTAACTAAGAAGTGGTCTGTGTTCTAGAGCAGATGGGGTTTCTTTGAGCCTGTCCTGCCAGGGTCTGACTTGGTTCTGGGTGTCTATGGTTTTCTCAAGCCTGTGCCCTTTTGCATAGTGTAAATTACTCTTTCAGCTTATTGTGAATTATAAATTCAATTTCTAAATACAATTTGTCTCTTATTCTGTATAAGGAAGTTATTTTTTTATTTAAAAATTGCAAAATAACAGTTAGTACCAAAGATCATTCTCCCATCTGTTCTTGTTTGGTCTGCCAACTCCTTATCAAGGGAGAGTAATACTGGGACAGTGTCCCAAATCAAATTTTTCTACATTGAATGATCAATACCATCTGCATTTCCTCTTCCACACCCTGCAAGACACACCCAGTCACAGTATCTCAAGAGTATCACTGTTTTGCCATTTGATCAATTTTATGTGGGCCACCCCAGTCATAAGTAAGCACTGTTGGAAGATACCACAGTGTTGGAAGATATGAGGAGATATAAGTGTGAATATAATCATACCTTGTTTAACAATGGGGATACATTCTGAGAAATTAAAATTGCATTTTTAGGCAATTTTGTCTTTGTGTGAACGTCAAAGACTGTGCTTTCCCAAAGCCAGATGGTAGAGCCTACTATACAGCTAGGCTATATGTGTAGCCTATTTCTTCTAGACTGCAAACCTGTGCAGCATGTCACTGAACTTGAAACGGTAGATGAGTATACACAATGGTTCCATAGTTTCATATCTAAAGATATCTAAACATAAAAAAGGTAAAGTAAAAAATATAGTATAAATATTTTTTTAAAAGGCACATCTGTATGGGGAACTTACCACGAATGGAGTTTGTAGAACTGGAAGTTGCTCTGGGTAAGTCAGTGAGTGAGTGATGAGTGAATATGAAAGCCCAGTAAGTGAATTACTAAACACTGTGGTACACTTTATGAACACCGTGCATTTAGACTATGATGGATTTACACAAGTGTATTTTTCCTTTCTTCAGTAACAAATTAATTTTAGCTACTGCAACTTTTTAACTTTATAAGCTCTTAAATTACTTAAACATTTTGATGCTTTTGCAATAACATTGTAGCTTAAAATACAAACACATTGTATACCTGCTACAAAAACATTTTATTTCTTTATATCCTTGTTCTATCAGTATTTATCTATTGTTTTTAAAATTTTTCTTATTTTTTAAACATTTTGTCAAAAATGAAGACACAAACACATATATTAGCTTAGGTATACCCAGGGTCAGGATCATCAATATCACTCTTCCCCCTCCACAGCTTGTCCCACTGGGAGGTCTTCATGGAGCTCTCATCCCCTATGGTGACAATGTCTTTTTCTCGATACCTCCTGAAAGACCTACCTGAGGCTGTTTTATAGTTAACTTTTTTTTGTGAGTATAAGGAGTACAGTCAAAAATATCAACATAAATATAGTATGCTAAATGCATAAAGTGGTAGCATAGTTGCTTATTATCTTTATCAAGTAATATACCCTGTACATAATTATACATACTATACTTTTAAACAACTGGCGGCATGGTAGGTTCATTTACACCAGCATAACTGCAAACACCCAAGTAATGCATTGCACTATGATGTCACGAGGCAGGAGGTGTTTTTCAGCTCCATTATAATCTTATGAGACCACTGTGGAATACACAGCTTGTCGTTGATGGCAACACCATTGTGTGGTACATGACTGTATGCTTTAGATTCAGACCTCATGGAGTAGACCATTGCAAGGTCAATGGTCTACTAGAGAGAGCTCCTTTATAGGAGAGAGAAATACGGTGGAGTAGAGGAACAGGGGAGTTCTGTGGATGACCTGTTCCATCTGGGTTTTGGAAGATGGAAAAAGCTTGATCATATAGCAATTGGGACTAAACATTTCATGAAGAGGAAGCAGATTATGAAAAAATTACACAGAGGTCAGTAGTTCAACTGTTCCACCTAGAAGCTAAGGTGGAAATAATACAGAAGTTATTCCTTTCTATACTGGAACCAAGAAAGTGAGCAGGGACAATATGTTTGGTTGTTTGTTTGTTTTTTAGCATCTTTACAAGTTTTTTTTCCATCTGGTTTGTCTCAATTGTCTTTGCAAAATTCCTTGATCTGTAGACATAATTGTTATAATATTGTAATAATAATATTATCCTTTTATTATGTTATTATTTATCTGTAGTTACATTTTTTGACTTACTCCCCATCGTATTCCATGCTTGATTTGTTCCAATACTCACTAATAGCTTATAACAGAAACGTCAATTTAATCCTAAAAACATTTAAAGATTATCCAATGCCTAGGAAATTACCCAATTTTACAGATGAGTCAATCTAAGCTATACTTATATGATTAAAAATAATTAGTTTCAGTTGTCTATACTCTAATTGCACCTTCCTTCACTCGAAGTTCTCTTTGCTCAGTTGCAGAGTATTGCATAAGCACAGCAGGAAACTTTTATTTTGACTCTTTGTATTAATGTAAAAATTATGCTTAATAATACAAGGAGGAATGATTCTAGGGTGTTTAGCCATGTGTTGCAATGGTCATTATTTCCTTCCTGTATACTTATCTCTGAACCAATCATTTTATTGGCTCTTTGGTTATAAATGTTTTCAGGAAGTGCTTTCTGAAACAATAAATACTTCTCTGTCCCATTATCAAAAAATCCCCTGCATTTCATGCCTACATTCTATTTTGGCTACACACAGGAGGAAAAAAAAAGGAATATAAAAGTAGCTTTTGTTAATCAGACTTACAAACTAAAACCTAAAATGTTGGAATTAAAAAACGATAATAATTTAACAACTTTTTAAAAGGAATGCTGGAGAATATTTAATTCCAACTCTTACTTTAGTGGAGTCTGTAAGAATCAAATAATTATTATTTCTAGAAAGAATAACAATGTCTTTTTCTCTATAGCCTGCAACGTGCTTTAACGCTTTAACTTCTGTGTTCATCCTGAGGTGGGTGCTCTTGTCCTCATTTTACAAAGAAGGAAATGGGGTCTTGGGGAGGGTAGGGGACTTGTACCAAGTATCAGAGCAAGTGAAAAAGAGAAGTGAGTCAATCGCAGTGAGCCCTCTTCACAAATCCAGTGTTGTTCACACTACCCCTCAACTGAGAAGCTGTTTTTCCACTTAAAACCAAAATAAACATAGAAATAAAGAAACACAAATCCTCTCTTCTACTCTGGATTCAGATGCCAGTCATATTTTGCTCAAGAACATTGAGCAATCATAAATGACTTTTTCCCCCTCCACACTGGAGATAAACCATGACTTATTATTATAACAAAATTGGTCCCTGCCCTCTCTGAAGTATTTCATAAGCTTCTGGCATGCTTTATATCTTGATACGCTTATCCAGCATGGTGGCTGGCGTGGTTCTCTGCCTACTTAGTATGTAGGCTAGTTCAGCAGAGGAGTTAATGACAGGAGATTTTTCTTTGGCTCCAGGGATCAGCATGCACAGATAGCACCGTGCATGAATTCTCCAGCATGTGATGATAGGATACTTCCAGTCTGCCAGCATCAAGCAACTTCAGTAATTAAAAACACATTGAATGTTATCACAAAAGATTCATTTTTCTAGGAAGAATTACCCTTTGGAATTTATGATGAGCATGAAGAAGAACAGATAATACAATTACTGACAGGACTTTCCTGAATTTAAGACAGCAAATGTTTAAGATTAGGATTAAGATTTCAGGAGAGACAGACTTTGTGATTATTCTGCAAAGAAAATATTTGGGACTGCTGTTTTCATTTTGTTTAGGCTGACCCTGGGAGCTAAACATTTGCTCAACCATACTGAGTATCTGTGATTTAATGGGATATGGGCCCTAAAGTTTAAAGAACATATTTTAGTACTTCACCTCATTTGTGCTTAAAACAAAACAGTGCAAAATAAACAATAAATGGACTAATAAAAAGTTTACAGAGCTGCAAATGCTGAAAAAAGTCTGGTCAAGTCAATTTATCTCTTTGAAGGATATTACGGATATTTTCAGCAAGAAGGGCAGTGTTGTGAGAGTGTCTGGCTGTCATAGCACCAATGTAGAATGATCATGCAGGAGAATGCTGGTTCCAAAGCCACACAAGGGACCATTTATATTTTTGTCCAGAATTATGTAGATATTCCCAATATCCCATCAAGTGGTTGTGTAGTCCCTGCTTAAATTCCATCACAGACCTCATTATTTTATAAAATCTGTGTTAAAACTAGAAGAGCTCAAATTGATAAGAAATCTTCCTTGAGTTGAAGTGATACATTTTTACTTCCTGCTGTGACACGTCAAAACTTTTCTATTTGAAACTTCTACCATGTCTCACCTAAGTTTTCTCCTTTCTTACACTAAATGTTCCCCATAAAGTTTGCTACTTACCACTTAAAATATCCAGGATCTCCTGGGTCCTAGACCTCTGCAACATCCAGAATTTCCCCTAAACAATGGCAGTTTGCAGTGACCCAAAGTCAAGCACGGTGATCCAATGGCAAGAACAACGAAACATCTTATCCTTAGGTTTCTACTATTCATTCATATTAAAGCTGCCTAACTTGAGTTTTGATGTTTAGGCAGGCCTTTCATGGGAATTTCATTTTTGAGTTTATGGTGAGCCCTATTATGGCTTTTCTTCCATGAACTGCTTGTTAAATAAGTTTCCTTCTGCCTGGGTCTAGTTGAAGTGAGAGAACCAAAGGTAGGTGTTTTTATGCCATGAAACACTGCTTCACTAGTTTCAGCCCTTTCTTTCAGCCACTTAACTTCTCTAAAAACCTGACTTTACAATCCTTTGCTTTATTGACATGGCCTTGCTCTACGGCCTCTGTTTACCTGCCTTTTATATCCTACTGAAGATACTGGTGGACAAATGCTCGTAGTAGATAGAGCTACCTCTCACTCTATTCTGACTGGTTATACACAGAAATGAAGAAAAGTGCTCATAGGAGGGTCTACTTACAATGAAGCATTTGCATTAGGTACATCAAACACTGGAATCCTTATGTTTTTCCTCTCCTGTCCATTTTGATTTAATATAAACATAAGCTGGATGCATCATGATATCAAACACTTGTAGGTTACTCAAAGATTACCCCAAACATGGAAACTCAGGAAAAAACGTGACTGTAATTTGAATCATCCACATCATATTTACGTTTTAAAAAGTTTACTTTACTGAATATTGTTCTATCAAATGACATGTTTTGGTACCACGTAAAATCAATTAACACTCGGGTTGAGGAATAGGATGGAATGGTGCTGTTTATGGATGTGTAGGATTTGATGTTAAAGTTCACTGGTTGTAGATTTCTGTTCGTTCGCTTTTATTTACTTCGTGAAATCTACACGCCTTAGATGGCAGGTAAAGCACAAGACTGCTCTGATCTTGGCTCTCAGGACATTCCTGTGCAACTTTTATCATACTTCAGCCTCTAGCTCTATAATTCACCACATGGCCTCACTGTCCATGCTTTGCTGATGTTTCCTGTTTCTAGAATGCCCTTTCTTTCTTCTTTCTTTTCTTTCTCTCCCTCCTTCTTTCCTTCCTTCCTTTTTTTTTTTTTTAATGGAGTTTCACTCGTTACCCATGCTGGAGTGCAATGGCGCCATCTCAGCTCACCACGACCTCCGCCTCCTGGGTTCAAGCAGTTCTCCCACCTCGGCCTCCCGAGTAGCTGGGACTATAGGCACACACCATTGCGCCCAGCTAACTTCTTGTATTTTTGGTAGAGACGGATTTCACCATGTTGACCAGGATGGTTTCAATCTCTTGACCTCGTGATCCACCCGTCTCGGCCTCCCAAAGTGCTGGGATTACAGGCATGAGCCACCACGCCCGGCCCCCAATGCCTTTTCATTTCTGGGGGCCTGTGAATGCAGTCACCATTTTTCAAGGTTCAGTGCAAATACCACATCCTTAGATTGTTCCCTGTTTCCTTAACCAGCCGCAGGTAGAATTTTGCTTGTGCTACCACAAAAGATGAATCTTAAATCCCTGAGTCACCACGAGTGGTGTATATTTCCATCAGCCTCACTTGTATGTAGGTTCTTAAAGGGTAGCGTCTATGCCTGATTTCTTCAAGTCTTTCTCTCTCTCCTTGCGTGCGGCAGAACAACTGCATGAGTGCTGGATGCAGCTGACTCATCTGTGGGCTGTGGAATTGACTCAGCCCTGGACTGTCCTGGCACTTATTTGTCTTAATCTGTGCTTTCAGTGAAAAATAACACTCTGTCTTCAAAACTTCTAAATCATAGTCTTCCGATGTCCCCAGGAATTCAGATTTACATTACCTCCTTGGTACAGAGAATGCCAATCCTAGAAATTAACATTATGTAGTCACACATGGGTAAGAATGCCCCAGGGTTCCTGGCAGGAACATACTGTATTCAGCTCCGACTTTCCGAAGGTTCACTCCTTCAATGCATACTTTCCAGGATTCCAGCAAATAAAACCCAGAAAAACATGAAACATGAGCTCACATTTCAAAGTCACCAAGAGTAAAGAAACAAACCACCGCAAGAAAGCCAATGGAAACCAGGATCTTCTGGTAACAGAATCATAGAGCACAAAAAAACAAATATTATTTAGATTTTTCAAAGAAATATAAGATGAAAAAGAATAACATGCTACAAAATATGCTAGGAAGACTAGAATATAACCAAATATAACGGCTAAAATAAAAAAAAACAACAGTCATTAAAATTAAATACCTCACCCAATGATGTTTTCAATGGCAGATAAGAGATACATGAACAAGAATCAGTAACTAGAAGATAGACCCGCAACATTTACCGGGAATCAGACACATGTAAAGAGAGGAAATATGGAAGCACAAAGGAAACATAAAGAGACATAGAGAATAGTAAGGGGGCAAATATTCATCTAATTGTATCTTTAAACATAAGGAGCACCAAATGAGGCAGTAGTAAAAGTGCTAAATGCTGAGAGTTGTCTAGAATTAATGAAGAACAAAAATTTTCAGATTTATAGGGTATAATAAATTCAAAGAAGAATGAATAAAAAGAAAAAAAAAGACAATCCACAGCTGGACACACAGAATATCACAGGCAAAGATGAGATCTCAAAAATATTGGAAGATAAACATTGCCTGTAAGGAAATAAGTGTACCAACCGCAAAATTGGTAGTAGCAGCAGAGTGGATGCATTTTTATAGATTCCAATTTCTAGTGTACTTCATGCTTTAAATATTGTTAAGAAACTAAGAGATTATAACTGACAATCTGGAATTTTCTTCTTAGATTAACATTTTAAAATAATAGCAATATTTTAAACACACAATAACAACATTTATCACCAGCAAACCATCTCTAAATCAACTTCTAAAGGATTACTTTCTGAAGAGGGACATTTTAGGCAGAAGAAAAGACTGACATGTAAGAAAGAATGTTACCTGAGAGTCTGAGATTATAAAAAGACATGTAAATGCTTCCTTTATGGAAGGCATGGATTTTGTATGGAGGTGTGGAGGAGGTACTCAAAGGAAATCCCTGCATTTGAAACCACTCCCCTCATGGACCCAGGAAGAGAAATTTTTTAACTTTATTTCTCATAACACTGAGAATTAAATGCCTATTGTTTAAGCCACCCAATCTATGAGATTCTGTTACAGCAGCTCAAGCTGACTAAGGCAGATCTATCAAGCCCAGATCTTATTAGCCAATAAATCATGTCTGGCTTTCAATAAAAAATTACAAGTCATGCTGAAAGGCAAGAAAAGCCTCATAATCTGAAGAACCAAGGCAAGCAACAGAACCAGAATCAAATATGACAGAGATGCTAACTTATGAGACAAGGAATTTAAAATAACTATGATTAATATGTTAAGGCTTCTATTGGAAATAATCAACAACATGCAAGAACAGATTAGGTGTGTAAGGAGAAAGATGGAAGCTCCAAGAAAGAATTGAAAGAGTATCCTAAGGTCAGATGCAGTGGCTCATGCCTGTAATCCCAGCCTTTTGAGAGGCCAAGGTGGGCAAAGCCCAGGTGTTGGAGACCAGCCTGGCATCACAAAACCCTTTCTCTCTAAAATATACAAAAATTAGCCAGGAGTGCTGGCTGCACCTGTATTCCCAGCTACTCAGGAGGCTGAGGCAAAAGGATGACTTGAGCCCAGGAGGTGGAAGTTGCAGTGAGCCAAGATCATGCCACTGCACTTTAGCCTAGGCAGCAGGCGAGATCCTGTTTCAAAAAACAAAAACAAACAAGCAAAAATGGAAAGAAAATGCTAGAAATTAAAACAGTATAACAGAAATAAAGAATGTCTTTGAAGAGTTCTTCAGTAGACTGGATGAGGTCAACAAAAGAATCAATACTCTTGAATATATGTCAATAGGAATTTTCCAAACAGAAATGTAAGCATAAAAAAGAAAGGGAAAACAGAATAGAGTACTCATAAAATGTAAAATAATTTTTAGAAGTGCAATGCATAATAAATGGGAATATCAGGAGATATAGAAAGATGGAATGGAATAGAAGCATTTAAAATGAGAATTTTTCAAAATCAATGACATAAAAAAAAAGCAGAGATACAAGAAGCTTGCAGAACACCAAAAAGAAAAATAAACAAAAAAACCCCTAAATATTGGAAATATCATATTCAAATTACATAAAACAAAACATTAAACAATTTGAAAGAAGACAGAGGTAGGGTGGGGGAAACCTTACTAAGAGAGGAAAAACGACAAATATCCCTGATATTTACCCAGCTGATTTAACAACTTATTTCTACATGCACATAGATGTTTATTGCAGGTATTTTCCTAATTGCCAAAACTTGGAAGAAACCAAGATGTCTTTCACTAAATGAATACATAAATAAACTGTGGTACATCTATACAGTGGAATGTTACTCAGCAGTAAAAATAAATAAGCTATCAAACCAAAAGACAAGGATAAATAGTAAATGTGTATTTCAAAATGAATGAAGCCAGTTTCAAAGGTTATACTATGTGACAGCAATTATGTAACATTTTGAAAAATGTAAAACTGTAGCAATGAGAAGATAAGTGCTTTCTAGGGGGTTAGGGAGTGAAGAAGGCTAAGTAGGTGAATTAGAAGAGAGATTTTAGAATGGAAAAAACTATTCTTTATAATACGTGATGGTGGATTCTATGAGCCCATTGACCTTTACAGTCAAAATAGTGAAATATGTAAGAGATTAGGGGATTCCAGAATGAAATGCAGAACATGACAAAACAATGTAACTTCATTACAAATGTATGAATCAACCTCATAGAAAGAGGTAAAGGAAAAGGTGCTGACTTAACTAACTTTGGAAATGAATAGAGTATGTTAGACTAAAGGGGAAAAAAAGTGCATGTAAGAACTGTACTCTAATTGATAAAGTTGCTTTCCCCAGGGACATGGGTTAACACTCTGATACTGCTATCCATGTATACCGGAAAGGAGCAGTTAAATCAATGGACACTGGAAAATATGAGCCAGATTTCTTACGGTTAAAGTGACAGTTTATCGATAAACATGCAGAGGAGCTAGACTTATCCTTGTGGTAATTAAGAATTGGAGATAGAAGTACGAACTCATGTTCAGGATACAGACAAAGATGACACATACGGAAATATTCACAGATATGTGTTTATACATGGGCTAGTGTACAGCCATCTATTTTCTTGCTATTTCAACAAAGAAGCCTAGATGCAACTACATCTCAGTGGCAACAAACATGGCTACCTTTTGTTTCTAACGCCTTTTTCTAATGTAAGAAACTAGAGGTTCTTGTAAAAGTGGCTGGTGCTAGGACTAAGACAGGAAGTCTGTCTTACAAAATGAGCCTGGGGAATCTATCCTTTAGCATGGAAAGTGGGAAAGTGCTCTAAGAAAAACAAGCAAATGTCCCATAATGGGGTATGTCAATGGAATACAGAAGCTAATTAAAAAAAATTTCCAGTTGCTAATACTGGGACAATTTGAGCAACAAAATAAATAAAGCAGTATTGGACTATAAGTCAATAAAGAAAATAAATGTATATCAGTACTGATATGAATAAATAGTTGCATAAATAAATGAGTATAGAAAAGAAATAAACTTCCTGTGCAGGAAAGTCCTAAATAATTTATGTAGCTACTCTACATTCAAGGAGATGAAGCAGAACACTCCACTCCTAAGTGTGCCCTATACATAATGATTCCCTTTGGAAGGGCACAGTATGGAAGAGAAACTTCACAGTGGAGAAACCTGGTAAACACTGCATTAGGAGCTTGGCACAGTGGCCCATGCCTGTAATCCCAGTGACTGAGGAGGCTGAGGCAGGAGGACTGCTTGAGTGCAGGAGTTTGAAACCAGTCAGGGCAACACAGTGAGACTCTGTCTCTACTGAAGTAAACGAACAAAACCTGCTATAATAACCCGGTGACCAAAGTCAACAGTAACAGTCATGCATTGTATTGATAGTATGTATCTTTGATGTGATGTGAGGCAAATAGCACTTTAGCTGTGTGGTCTTCCTCTGACAAGCTCTTTACCCCATTCTAATCATGAGAAGAACATCAGACAAATTCCAACAGAGGAGAATTATACAACATAATACCTGACCCCTTGAAACTGTCAAGGTCGTCAAAAATAAGGAACCTCTGAGAAGCTGTCACAGCCACAAGGAACCTAAAAACAGATATAGTGCATGACATACTAGGTATCCTGGGTGGGATCTCGGAACAGAAAAATAACATCTGGTAAAAACTAGGAAAATCTGAATAAATGGTAGACTTGTTTCATAAACATATATTATCATGGATTTGTTAATTGCAAAAACATGCCATACTAATGCAAAGTGTTAATAATAGAAAAAATTTGAGTATGGAAAATATGAGTATACAATGTACCATCTCTGCATTTTGTCTTTGTATCTAAAACTGTTCTAAAAAAAATAGAGCCCATTAAAGAAAGAGGGGGTGGTGCTGAGGTTCACAACAATTAGGGTATAGGGAAGCCTTTCTGGCAGGGGGACATTTGAGCTATGAAGAAAGGTGAGGAAGAATTAACAGCAAAAGAGGAGATAGTGCTAGTCATAAGAAACAGCTGATGCACACATTCGGGTTTGAGAGAAAGAACGGTCCTCGGGGAGCACTGCAAGCACATCATCCCCAGCCAGTCTTTCTCCAGGAGCAATATGGGACAGGAGGCTGAGGGCCACGTAAGCACCATAGAGAATCTAGAACTTTTCAGACAAAGGGAAGTCACTGGAGACTTTCAGGCAGAGAGGTGGCATGATTAGACTTGTGTTTTTGAAAGATTACCCTCAACATTTTTTGAAAGTGAAGAGGTCAGTTACTTCCCTTCCTTTCTTTGCTGCTTTTTTCTTACCCCTGCCATTAGATAACCATAGGGCTGACTCTGGAATACCTGCCTTTGGATAGCAGTGTCGAAAGATGCCCTTGGTCCCAACTCCAATTCCCTACTTCATGCTTGGGAATGTGAAGCTCACCACGCAAAAGCCATAAATGCACCTTATAAAGAGATGAAGAAACCTCCTTCTCAGATGTTTCTTCCCTGGAGCCATCTCGAGTGTCTTAAACATGTTTGCTAATTACCTGGACCCTTGGAAAATAGACTTGTGCCTTGCCTCCATTAGATATAATGTTTTGGTAATTAGTAATCAATTACTGCTCTGCTCTCCAGACAAACTCGATTCCTTTTCCATGATGTTCTCTCCTCACCTAAGCTGTGCTGACAGGCAACTGAGTCATAACTTTCTCAAGCCCACCGAAAGTCACACACTGAATAAAGGGGGAGGGAGAGGGGAAAATGAAACGCCACACCCTGGATAATAGATAATTAGATAATTATCCCTAGCCGAAAGCACACTTTGGAATTTGCATTCAAAATGAAGAGAATTGACAAAAAGAACGCTAATGTCAGGGAATGGGTAATTTTATTTCAGAGAGGTAGCTAGCAGGGAGGATTTAGTCATTCTCTGACTTGCTCCAGCCTCTTCTTTTGTCTTTTTCCCTTTAGCTTTTTCATCTGTAATCTAAACTCCTCACTACTGCCAGAGAGAACATTCTAAATGTCATGCCAGAATTTCTATATGAAAAAGAAGTGTTGGTGGGGGGGGGGGCGGGGGTGTCAACACACTTAAATGATAAAATCCAGGTGTATGATACCTTCCATAATCTATCTCTTCCTGAATTTTCTGCCTCATCTCCCAATCCCTTGTATGCTCTATTTCAGCAATATTGAGCTATGCTTTGGTCTCCAGACTCACACGGTTTCTCAAATCTGTGCTCCCTTCTAAACTCTGTTAAATGCACCACTCTCAACCCTGATCTCTGAACACATATCTCCATGTCCTTGATTATTCTTTCCTCTTCCCCACGTCCAATCTGTTGGTATGTCCTGTGGATTTCATCTTTTCCAATTCTCATCAACTTTTCTGTGAACACCTTGTCCAGGCCACCACGTGATACCCCGATACAGTCTTCTGACTCACAGTCCGGTGCTCTCTCCTAGACAACTGCATCAGCTCCCTGACTAGTCTTTTTGTTTGTTTGTTTTTGACTTGTGTTTCCTTACAACCCACGAGGCTCTTAAAACTGGAAACTGGATCACATTATTCTCTGCCTAACACATTCCAGTGGTTCTCATTGTTCTTACTATATATATATATATATATATTTTTTTTTTTTTTTTACCACATTCTGCTTTACTGACCTCTGCTCTCCTTCATTCATTTCCTTACACGTTTCATTTAAGTTATGGCAGAAATGGTGGCACCATAGGGTTTTGAGGAGCCCTTCTTGAAAATCTCAGATGCCCCCTCCTCATTGCCCAGCTAGGAAAGATCGTATGAATTGCCTTTTCAAACAAGGGGCAGCTTTGGAGCCCAGGAACATAGGTATCTTGACTTAACAGTCAGTGCTCTTGGGGCTTGATTAAGTTCTCTGCTGTCAGTAAGGGTCCCCTTAGGCTAGCATACGGCTGCATTGGCCCTGGGGTCCCCAACTTTTCCAGCATGATGAGGATCTGGACCAGGAGCTACAAGCTCACATGCCAACAAGGACTAGGCAAGCCATGCAGATGTAGATATGAGCTCTTTACCAGAAGAGAGTAGGGGTCTTGGTAGAGGTGATGGGGAGACCTCTTGTCCCTACTAAGATGGGGAGCCACTATTTAGCATGGTTAGCTTTTGCATACGTAATCCATGGTTAGTAATTTTTTATTTTAAAATTCATATTCGGTTTTAATAAACAAACAAAAAAATTGCCTGTGGGGGCTGTTAAGCCAGTGAGTGGTCTACGGTGTAGATATTCCAGGGAAAATGGGGAGTAATGTTGCAACCCTGGCAGATGGAAAGGTAAAAGGTTCAGGTAAAGGTGGAGGGGCCAACTGTGGAAATATGAGAGAACCGAAGGGGCAGACCAGGACTGTGGGAAGGAAAGGAAGAAGTGAAGGAAGGAGGACAGGGAGAGAAGCCAAAGAGTAAAGACCCTTGGAGATTCCCTTGTTACTAGTGAGCTAAGATGACATTATTTGCTTCAACATCAAGACGAAGGATAAGCCTCCAAACGCCTTTCCCTATATCTTCATCTGTTTTTGGTGTGGTCCTCTCCAGCAAGCCCACCGACCTGCCCCCTGCAGCCCTGGTGCTTTCTCCCCTCTGCACGCAGGCACACACTGCCCCTTCTCAAACTTATGGACACTTCGCCAGGCAAACAGGAAATGTTACTACATGCTGTTTATGAGGGACAATAAATGAGTGGGAAAGTGGAGAGGAAATATTGGGAGACAGAATAAAAGAAACAAGATGTCTAAGGTGGATAGGGAGGAGCTGTGGAAGCAATCATCAACTCGGAAGTCCTGGAAATGAAGTAAATCTGAGAATAAAAGACTCCAAACACCTGAAGACTTCTTCTCTTCTCACCTGGTGTTTGGGCCACAAGCAAACTTCCCATGCCTCTGTTCTCTTGGCTTCTCTGTGTAACTGCTGCCCACAGATGATTGGAAAGATATCCATTTCTAATTCTCTGCACTGGAAGTTTGGACCACTGCTCCAAATGGCTCTACCTTCTACAAAGTAGAAAGTTCTCCTTGGATTTGGAGCAACTTTGGTGGTAGATGAGCCTGAGTTGAAGCATCAACTGGCAGGGGTAACTCATGAGGAGGAGAAGCTCAACTCAGCAGCTGCTCTTCTTCCACTTTTCTATGCATACATTTAAAACCTCACCACCTTTCCTCCTCACCAATATCATGTGGCAGTTAGAATAATCACTGCCATTGTATAGCTAAAGAAACTAAAATCCAGTTACATGATCCAGCTCTTCTAATTTGAAAGTGTCTTTTTTTTTTTACTCCATAAAAAAGTTGCTCATTATTTTTCAGTTACTCCTTCTTCAGTTTCCAGTTACTTACTGTCTTTTCCTCAGTCCTACATCTAGGATCACCTACCCTCTAAGTTTGATCAGGATGTCAATGCAGAGTTGAGCAACCCTTCTGCCTAACTCATCTACCCCATATCAGAGTTCACTTTTTTCTAACCATGTTCATCACTGGGGAAAAATGTATTGACCACTTACTATGGGCTGGCAGTATGGCATGTAATAACTGTTTTAGTTTTCCTATAGTAATACCAATCTGGAAAAGACTTTTGAGTTAAATAAACATGGTTTTTCATACAACAGATCAATAATTGCTGGGTAATATAATAATTCTATCTTTAACTTTTGGAGGAACTGCCAAACTGCTTTCCACAACCATTTGCCACTGTGACTGTACCATTTTATATTCCTACCAGCAACGTTTGCAGTTTCCAATTCCTCCACACCCTCCGCCAACACTTTTTTTTTGAGATGGTATCTTGCTCTGTCGACAGGCTGGAGTGCAGTGGTGCAATCTTGGCTCCCTGCCACCTCCACCTCCTGGGTTCAAGCAATTCTCTTGCCTCAGCCTCCTGAGCTGGGATTACAGGTGTCCACCGCCATGCCCAGCTAATTTTTGTGTTTTTAGTAGAGACAGGGTTTTGCCATGTTGACCAGGCCGGTTTCAAACTCTTGACCTCAAGTTATTCACCTGACTCAGCCTCCCAAAGTGCTAGCATTGCAGGCATGTGCAACTGTGTGGCCAACGCTTTTTATTTTTCATTAAAAAAATTGTTATAGGCATCTTACTGGGTATGAAATCATATCTCATTATGATTTTGATTTGCAATTTCTTAGTGGTGAATGATGCTGAACATGTTTTTATATGTTTTTGGCCATTTGTATATATTCTTTGAAAAAATGGCTATTCAAATCTGTTGTCCAAATTTAATTGGGTTTTTGTTTTTTAAACAAACATTGAGTTTTAAGAATTCTTTATATATTCTGGACACAACTCTTATCAGCTATTACAATTATTTTCTCCCATTCTGTGAATTGTCTTTTCCCTTTATTAATGGTGTTCTTATAAGAGAAAAAATTTTTAGGTTTGATAAAATCAGTCTCTTTTTTGTTTGCTTGTTTGTGTATGCATTTTGTGTTTTATATATCTATATATATATATGCAATAGCTTCATATATATGTATGAAAGAACAAATCTTTTTATTTCTTTGTCTTGCCTATATGAAGCTATTGCTTAATCTAAGGCCTCACAGTTTTATACCTGTTTCCTTCTAAGAGTTTAGCTCATATTTAGGTCTTTGATTTATTTTGAGATAATTTTTGCATCTGGTGTAACTTAGGGTCCAACTCATTCTTTAGCATGTGGATATGTCCAGTGTGGATCATGATTTGTTGATAAGACTGTTCTTTTCCCATTGAATTTCCTTGCTATCCCTGTCAAAAATCAGTTTACCATATATGTTTGGGTTTATTTCTGGACTCTGAATTCTATTCCATTAATCTGTATGTCTATCCTTATGCCAGTACCACACTGTCCTGATTATTTTAGCTCTGGAGTATGTTTCAAAATTGGGAAATCTGAGTTCTCCAACTTCATTAATTTTTTTTTAACACAGTTTTGGATATTCAAGATGCCTGGTGTTTCAAAGTGAATTTTAGGATTAATTTCTCCATCTCTGCAAAAGTCAAATTTGGAATTTTGATGGGGATTATACTGAATCTGTAGATCAAAATGAGAGGATTGCAATTTTAATATTATTTCTTTCTCTCCATGAAAATAGGATTCCTCTCCATATTATTAGGCTTTCTTTGATTTCTTTAAACATTTTTAGCAGTTTTCAGCATACAAGTCATACACTTTTTTGGTTACATTTAGTCAACTATTTTATTATTTGGGGTGTTATTTTAATTGATTTTTCTTAATTTTAATTTTAGATTATTTACTGCTAGTATATAGAAATTGGTTTTTGTGTATTTGTTTATCTTGCAACTTTGCCGAACTTGTTTTCTAGCTCTAATAGATTTTGTGTGTGTGTGTGTGAAGGAGTATGTGTGGATCCTTTAAGGTTTTCTATAGAAAAGATTGTGCCATCTGTAAATAGTGATAATTTTAGTTTTTTCAATCTGTATGTGTGGAATCCTTTTATTTCTTTGTCTTGCCTAATTGCCCAGGCTGGAAACTCTAGTACAGCATTGAGTAGAAGTAGCAAGAGTAGACGTTCTTTGGGATTAGACTTTTAGTCTTGAAATTAGAGGAAAGTTCTTAGTTTTTCACCATTAATTAGGATGTTTTTGTGGGGTTTTCATACATGTGCTTCATTAGGTTGAAGTTCACTTCTAATCTTAGTTTGTGGGTGTTATTATCATGAAACGTTGTTGGATATTATCAAATGTTCTTTCTGCATCTATTGGTTTTTTTCCCCCCTTTATCTTGTTAATATAGTGTATACATTGATTACTTTTTGTATGTTGGAACAACCTGGCATTCATGTAATAAATCTCACTTGGTCATGGTGTATAATCCTTTTAATATGTTGCTAGATTTTGAATTGGTTTGCTAGTAGTGCAGTGGTGTGATCTTGGCTCACTGCAACCTCCACTCTGGGTTTAAGCAATTCTCCTGCCTCAGCCTCCCAAGTCTATACTTGGTGATAGTGAGTTCTTATGAGATCTGGTTGTTTAAAAGTGCCTAGCACTTCCCCTACCTCTCTTCTTCCTGCTCTTGCCTTGTCAACATGCCTGTTCCCGCTTTACCTCCTGCCATGAGTAAAAGCTCCATGAGGTCTCCCTAGAAACTGAGCAGGTGCTCCTGTCATGGTTCTATGCCCTGCTGAAATGTCAGCCAATTAAACCTCTTTACTTAATAAAGTACTTAGCCTCAGGTATTTCTGTATAGCAATGTAAAGAATGACTTAACACAGTAGGATGTTTAACATTTGAAAATCTCATTCTAATGCCAATTATTCCTCACTCATAAGGCTAGATCCTTCTGAGTACCCTGCCCAATTCCCTTTGAATTATTAAGTTTTCCATTCTGGTTAGTGGAAATAGGTACTATTTTTAGCTGTGTGGAGGCGTACCAGACACTGTTTTGTCTAACCCTTTTATGTGATTGCTTTCATGGCCTCTAGTATTTTCCATGCCTGGATGAGTTTATCAGAACTCTTCTGAGTACTCAAAGACAACCCTCTAGGGTCTCTAGTGTTCTCTGTGCAGACCTCTGAGCCCTAGTACCTCCTCCTGGGAACTCTAACCATCTTGGTCTCTCTCTATCTAGCTCCATCTCAACTCTGCTTGGCTCTGCATAGGTTTACTCCCTGGGACATGTCCCTTAAACTCTGTGTAGGCTCTAGGTGGAAGCAGTTCCAACGCTCACTTCTCGTGTTTCCTTTCAGGGATTGCTGTTTGATAGGTAGTGTCTTGAAAGGTATTGTTTTAAATATTTCTTTTTCTGTATGTTTTTTGTTTGTAGTTGTTCAGGCAGAAAGGTACATTTAATTCTTGTTGCTCAATCTTGACTTAAGTGGATGTCTCTCTTGTTTGCATTTTAACACAGGCTAATTCTTTGGAAAGATTGCAGATTACTCTATAATACACATTTTTTTTTCATTCTTTTCTAACATTTTAGTAACTCAAAAGATCCACATGCTCATCCCTCTCTTTATAATGCTTTGCCTTCCTTTATTACTCATCCCCAAATGTCTCTTTCCCATTCTGTTTTCCCTTAGCACTGTGGTGTATAGTAATTTTCACACTGCTTAATGATGTGTTCATCACCTTCAGTGAACTCTCACCTCCTTGCAGTCACAGATTGTGTCTTATTCATCTCTAACATTTCTTCCATTTACAAACAAAGTTGGTTTTAATAAATATTTTTGAAAGAATGAATAAATGAATGGAAAGAAATTTGTGAAATTATAGTTAGCAGACATTGGCTAGTATCTGAGGGACATTTTGGAGTGATAGTGCATTATACTCTGGGTGCTTCAAGAAGCAGACACCAACTCAAGATCGACATAAAGGAGATTTTGGGAAAAGTATCTGTGAAAGGTAAAGAAATAGCAGAAGAGAAAAGACTTCTTACCATGACACCACACGACACTTGTGACAGCAGAGACGACAGGAAGGATTGGATAGAAAGCTTCTGACTGAAATGTAGCTTTGAAAGAGTCTTTCCCAGGCTGATGAGGAAAACTGAAGCAAATAGTGCCTGTCAGAAAAGACTTGCATCAGACAGAAGTGTCCAGGTGTTGGTAGCCCTGTGTCCAGTCATTGACTGGAGCATCCCTGGGGAATTAGGGCCCCTGCAGGAACGCAACAGCAGACCCAAAGACATTGACTTGCAGGCTGCCAGTCAGCTGAGCTCCCTATGGCAGGTTTTCTTGAAGATCTGAGTGTATAAATCTATGGGTACCATATATAGGCAGAAGATAGGACAAGGAGTAGCTGTGGTGATTCAAATGTTTTCTGCCCACTCCTGTAACTCCCCATGACAGAGTCCTGCCAGCAACTGGAGCCGACCCACAGGGGCATTCGTGGGCAGTCCATCACTATAAGCATACAGGTCCTGCAGCTGGTCTATGACTGCCTGCAACCCAGATTCTAGCTTTCTCTCTGAATCTACTGGGCCAGGGCAAAGAGTCTTATGGCTTATCCAAGAATCTCTTTATGAGCTTTCTGTTTGGCGTGCTGGCAGATATAATTTGTTGCCTTTATTATCTTGTAAAAATATTAATCTGTAACCACAGTGAGGGGTTGCTTCTGTGATCGATTTTGCTTTGCTACTTGACAGGTTGAAGAGCTTGCGGAATCTCTGTGCCATGCTTGCCAAGGTTCTTGCATTCCTCATCTGTCATAGAGAAAGTGGTAGGGATAAAATTGTGCAAGCAGCACCTTGTCAAACCCCTGCTACGGGCATCCATTATGAATCATAGCATGAAGGATAAGAGAGGATCCAGAGGCTTCAGCATTGTATATCTGAGTTCTGGAGAAAGGGTTGGAATCCACAAGACTTTCACTACACTATTGCCACTAAGTCGCACTTTGCTCCCAGCACACGAAGATCGTGTCCAATATGTCCATGGAAAACAGTGAATGGGATAAAGAGGTTGGATTCTGCACTGGCAGGCACTTCCTTTATTGTGCTATGGCCCTAGGCCAAACTCTTATCCCTATCTGCATGTTCTGCTCTCTCAGATCCATAGCCCCATTGTGTGGTTCTAGTTCTAGTCACCAGGTCTTCTCACAAATGGAGCCCTGGCTATGGGCACTGGGGTGACACTGTCTCTGAAGCCCGTGCTCTTGATCACTGTGTCTCATCCGACTGCCTCTGCCAATGGCTGACTGGAGCAATGAAGGCAACGAAGCCGACACAATCACAATCTGTACAGAGATCCACAGACACATACGAAAAACGAACACTGAGGACATTTGGAAATAGAGGCTTAGCAAAAACATCAAAGCTGTACTTGTTCCCTTTTGATGCTGTAACAGATATTTACAAATGGAGCTGCTTAACACAACACCCAACTCACAGTCCTGTAAGTCAGCAGTCTGGGAGCAGCACGGCTCATCTGGACCTCCAAGCTAAAATCCAGGTGTCAAAGACACTGCTTCTCTCTGGGGGCTCTGGGGATGAGTCCACCTCCCAGCTCTTGCAGGTTAGCAGAAGTCAGTTCCTTGTGGTTGTAGGATTGAGTCCCTGTTTCCTTGCTAGCTGTCAGCTGGAGGTGGTTTTCACCTGTATTCTTTGGTTTGTGGCCTTTTCCCTCCAAGTTCAAAGCCAGCAATGATGGTGAAGTCTTCATATTTCAAATCCTTTCCCCTTCTGCCTTAATTATTCTGCTATCTCTTCTTTTCCCAGATAGCTGGAGACAGTTCTCTGTGAGGGCTCATGGATCAGGTTAGGCATACACAGAAAATCCGGGGTAATCTCTCAATTTTAAGGTCCATAAACTAACTCACATCTGCAAAGCCCATCTTGCCATGCACTGTGGTAATTCGTACGTTCTGCAGAGTGGGATGTGGGCATCTTTGTGGGGAGAAGGGGAGAGGGAGATGAAAGCACATACAGTCCTGGAGAATAAAAACAGGGAATTTCGAGCAGTTAGAAATGAGAACGCTGTTCCGGGTAGTGAAAATGACAAAGATTAAGCAACAGAATTTAAACAAAAACATCCATTTTATTACATTTGACTTGAAGACAATGGGCCCACATTGCCTAAGACATGCTTTGGAATAACTAGAATCCATCCCAACTTTTCGGTCTTTTGGACCCTCACTCTTAGATTGTGGCTTGAGTAAAATATTAATTACTTTTAGATATCAAAGGGTAGATGACTCCAATAAGTGTTGACACTGAGACAATAAATGATGGATAGTCCTAAAGTTTTTCTAAGTTTTGTCTTCCTGCGTTAAATTGGAGGGGCTTGTATGAAATGTTAACTGAGGGAAGTTGAAGCCAATGCACACATACCTAGGAGAACTGGGGGAGTTACTCGTGGTAATCTCCTTGCCGCTTGATGCTTTCCAATGTTCAACCCACATCTAACCTCATGGAGTTGTTATCAGGGGAAAGGGCATGCATGGAATGTGGGACCAGAATACCTGAGTCAAATCTGGATGCTAGAGTTTATAGTTATGTTACCTGAAGCAAGCTACTTAGCTTGCTGGGGAATTTTCTTTATCAGCTGTAAAAAGGGAGTTTTACATCTAAAAGATTATTATAAGTCCTCAATAAATGACAGTATAACTTGTTGTTAAACATCTTACACTTATCTTATTTTTCCAATATTTCCTCTGGATTTGGTCCTAATGTCTAGGCCCAGAAGTTAGTTTAGCATTCATATCCATGTAATGCATCCTTTCATAGTAAAGAATTGTCCAAGATTCCACAGAGAGTGGTCTCCAGCCTGGAGTGGACAGTGAAGGCCTGCCATGGAGGAAGAGCTGAAGGACTTGGGGAGTGTTACTTGCAGAAGAAAAAACCCAGGGAGTCATGGGTTGAAGCATATGAAACTGGTAATATTCAACCATTTTGACATAAAAATGATAATTTTATAAGACTCAACGTAATACATGAAAACTTTTCCAGGCATCCGGCAGCCTGTCATGGGAAATATAAACTGAGTCAGTATATACATTAACAAAACAAAGACATCAATTAATTAGTGAGAGCTTGCTTGGAAACTGCCAATGTAAGGAAGGAATTCAGCACAGTTAACCTGTCTAAAGATGCAATAAACTATTATCAGAAACACTGTTTCCTGTCAGTGGAGATGTTCAAGAATAGCCTAGACTATCACAAGGTAATTCAATCCTTGAATATCAGTTTTTTTATTTTACAAAATTTATGTCCCCTCTAACCGTGAGATTTTCAATTTCAGACTTAAATAGTCTAAACAGTTATATTTAGCATTCAAATCCAGTGCATGTGATATGTAAATTTTTAATGGTAATTAGTTAATAGAATGTGGAAAGTTAATTAAACATGTAATTTTTATTGTTTTACTTCGTTAATATTTACTCCTCATCTATTTCCAAAATAGGTAAGGCAGATTGTTAACCTAAAATTTAAAAGTAGGGGTAAATACATTAGAAGAAATGGAATTCATAATCATTTTGCATTACTTAAAAGTGCATCTCATAATTCTGTAAATTATAAAAATTACTTAGCTAATTCCTGACATGACAGTACATTGAGTTCCTTAGTTGTTTGCTAATTTTAAAAATGCATTCATTTTTTAAGTATTTATTTTCTTTTATAGAGATAAGGTCTCCCTATGTTGCCCAGAATTGGCCTGGTGTATCTATGATCATTTCTCTCTCTCTCTCTCCCTTTATATTGGTCAATCTGTTTATGTTTAGCCATTGTGTATCATTTTTCTTAGGTCAGTCTTTCATAAATATTTAGATTTTTCAATTAATTACATATTTTTAAACCATTAAGTTTATCTTACCAGATTTTAAAAAAAGAATATGAGATCTTTTTAATGCTAAATTGAATGTTTGACTCTTTTATAATTTAGTAGCCTAAAATCATCTTCCCTCCTTCCCTGCTTCTCTCTCTTCCTCTCTCTCCCTTCCTTCTTTCCTTCCATAAGCACTTGCATGACACTGTGCAGAGTTCTAAGTGCTTTATAGATGTTAACTCATTTAATCCTAATAAAAAATCTGTCATGGAGGTAGGTGCTGTTATCATTTCTATATTGCAAAGGGAGAAACTAAGGTACAGAGAGACAAAGAAACATTCCCCATTTCATAGAGCTCCTAGTATCTCACAGAGAGCTGGCCCTGAGTCGCCTGGCTCTTAATCACAACACTCTCCTCAACAACAAAACACACATGCTTTGGTCCAGGAGATAAAGTGTCAGAGTGGACCCTGTGGAGGGAGTTTGGGAAATGGTTTCTCTGATATATGAAGGTACCTGGGGCCACAATGATTCCTGATCTAGAGCTTCTGGATGTAGCCAGGGCCACAGCAGGTGCACTGGGCATAGTAAATGGAACACGTGGTACAGCAGCCTCCACAGAGGGGAGACCTCTGAGGCCATGCTAGCAGGAGTAGAGAGCCACATCAGCCTGTACAATGGTCCAAAACAGGAAAATAGGAGAGAGGACTCACATTTGTGCCCTACATTTATGGAGCAATTTACACAGAGGCCCTGTGGAATCTCAGCCAGGCCTTGTTCTCTGTATTTGTCCTTAGGCAGAATGATTGACAGCCTGATTCTCCATCATCATACTATAACTCAGTCACAAGAGTAGAAAATTCATTCCTTCTGGTTGTAGGGAGATACATAAATCCATGAAAATGCTATAGAGGTGGTAGTAGTTAAAGAAAAAATTGTTGTGTAGGTTTTGTTGTTGTAAATCTGTGTGACATATTATTCAATACCAATTTAAAGTAAAAGATTATAGTGTATTTTTTCCATTAAAGTTTTAAGTGTTTAAAATTTAGCTTTCCAGTAACATTTATTTTCAACTTACTTAATATGGTAAATATTTAATGGGCTGCCATAATTATTGTAATGTTTGTAATAATATTCTATTTCTCTATTTAATTTACAAAACTTCCAAATCCTGATATAACTAAACCGTGTTTTCTGCTAATATAAATGACACTATAGTAAATAATCTTTAGACATAAAACTGTTTGCCTAGGATAAGTTAATTACAGAGAAGATTACTTTGTTAAAAAGTATTAATCAACAACCCATGTTACATGGTATGTGGAGTTACCACAAATGTAAGGAATTAACCACAAATGTAAGCTCTTAATGCTTTTCAGAAGGTTTATGCTGTTATAATGCTTCCAGCAGTTCCTAAGTATGCCAACTTTACTACAATTCTAAAACGTTATGTTCCTTCATTTAGTGGCTACAAAAGTTGCCTTAATCTTGTGTCAATTTGCATTAGCTTCATAACTCAAGAATAAGTCTTATTCAACGTGGCTTATTACAGAGTGGTCTTTATATACAAATTGTTGACAGTACATTAGATGTCCACACAGGTTCATTCTATATCTGACGGACTATGTATGAACACCTTCTAATCTGAGATATGTCTGTAATAAAGAAAAAGGTCATTTATGTTGAATTAAACCATTAGACGATTATATATTTAGGTACACGCATATATGTATATAATGATAGCGAATTAAATGATAGCTAGTATGGAGATATTTGAAGGAACAAGCGTGACAACAGAGATACTTTTAAAATAAGCTATGTAATAAACTTTCATTTGAGTTGGTAAGAAAAAATTTGAAATAAAAAAAAATGCCATAAGCAGGGATTTATGTGAATGTGAAAGTTGTGGATAATTTTTTTTTTTTTTTTTTTTTTTTTTTTTGAGATGGAATCTTGCTCTGTTGCCAGGCTGAAGTACAGTGGCTGAATCTCAGCTCACTGCAACCTCCTCCTCCCAGGGTCAAGCGATTCTCTTGCCTCAGCCTTCCAAGTAGTTGGGACTATAGGCATGCACTATCACGCCAAGCTAACTTTTGTATTTTTAGTAGAATTGGGGTTTCACCACGTTGGCCAGGATGGTCTTGATCTCTTGACCTCATGATCCGCCTACCTTGACCTCCCAAAGTGCTCGGATTACAGGGGTGAGCCACCACACCTGGTGGCAGATTTTAATGAAAGCAGAGATTTATGTGAACATTGTGGAGATTTAAATGAAAGGTTTTAATAAGAAATATGGAAAGAAGGAGTAATTAAATAAATGAGCATCACAATTAACAATTCAAAGATTAAAGTGACACACAAACAAAACAGACAACAAAAATATATTGAAAAGATGTGAAGATAATATGGAAAGATTAGTACAATTCCAAGATACGACTTTCCACTGAGTGAAATGAGAAAGTTATTTTCTTATAGCATTCTATCCCACTGCAAAGAAAAGAAGATTCAAGAAGCAATCTTACATAACAACAATGGCTACCAACCAATCACCACAGTTTTAAATTATTTTAATCCATCAGTTTTTAACCTGAGGTGTATAGATGTCTAATAACCTGCATTTGGGGGGCAGTGAGGTTCTGTCTTAGTCTTCACATGGCTGTAACAGAATCCCATAGGCTAGGTGGCTTATAAACAACATGGATTTATTTCTCACATTTCTGGAGCCTGGCAGTCCAAGATCAAGGTGCCAGCAGATTTGGTATCTGGTGAGGGTTTGCTTCCTTGCTCACGGATGGTGTCTTTTCACTGTATCCTCACAAGGTGGAAGAAATGAGGCAACTCTTTAAGGCCTCTTTCATAAGGGCACTAATCCCGTTCATGAGGGCTTCATCCTCGTGACCTAATCACTTCCTAAAAGACCTGCTTCTAAATATTTTCACATTACAGATTAGGTTTCAGTATGTGAATTATGGCGTTGGAAGGCACAGATAGTCTACAGCAGGTTCCGTAGTTTTTACAAAATTCTTAGAATGATCTATATTCAATGGAAGAAAGGGAAGAATTGATATAATTCCACAAATAAGCAGAAAACATTTAACCAAGAGTTTTAACATAGAAGATTATAATTGCAATAGTCTAGAAAAGAAGAATCCATGAGTTCATTCAATTCACTACTATCTGTTTTTTTTTTAGTAGGACAGGACCCAGAAGACTCCTCGCATCCACACATACCACAAATCATCTGATTAAGCCCCACTCTCAGGATTCTTCCTTATCAACTCACTGAATCTACTTTCAACCAAGGTCCCAATAACTTCATTGCTCAGCCTAAGAAACTTTCAGTGAAGTCCTACTTATCCTATGTCTTCCAGCAGTGTTGCCAACGCCCTGTTTTAAAGTCTGTGTTCTAGTTTTCCTTATGCTCTGTCTCTGGTTCTTTGTTTACTTACTTCTATTTTTTCTTAGAAGAGTTTCCACGTAACTGGTCTTTTTCCCCTGCCTCCCTCTATTTCCTAAAACACAAAAAGAACTCTGTCATTATCATGTTTACAAACATTTAATGCCCCCAAATAAAGCAAAAACCAAACTCGCTTTTGTGTGAAAATAAACTATTTTCAGGTCATCCCCTGAAAAGTATGCACAGGTTATAGAGGTCCTCCTCTCCTTTGTGTGTGGCTGGAGTGAGTGATTATAAAGACCAGACAAGAATCAGGACCCCAAGCACACCGCACTGTTGTGATACCAAAAGAATAAACTAAAAAAAAATCTATCTGACTAGTTGCATAAAGCTTCTGACTTCAAATAATTTGAGTTGTTGCGTTACAAAGAAGCATAGGATAATTGCTTGTTGTACACAAGAAAGACACCTTATTTATTTATTGATTGATTTTTGAGACAAGGTTTCACTCTGTCATCTAGGCTGGAGTACAGTAGTGAGACCTTGGGTCACTTCAACCTTGACCTCCCAGGCTCAAGTGTTCGTCCCTCCTGAGTCTCTCAACTAGCTGGGACAACAGGCGTACACCACCACACTGGGCTAATTTTTAAATCTTTCGTAGAAATGCTGTCTTGCCATGTTGCCCAGGCTGGAACTCCTGGACTCAAGTGATCCTCCTGCCTTGGCCTCCCCAAAGTGCTGGGATTACAGGTGTGAGCCACTATGCCCCACCAAAAACACCTTTACAAATAGAGTTGAATTTATTCTTGAAAAGAATGCTTTGAAGTTGTACTTAGTTGCTCTCACTTATAAGTGAGTAAGTAGGCTCAGATTATCACTTGAGGTGGAACAGAGTTTTCAACTGAGGGAGTTCCGATCATGTAATTTTATAGACTATGTTCTTTTTGTCCCTTGAGCCACATGTTCCTTGAACAGCAGATGAGTGGTCCTTAACATTCTAGATGTTTATATTCTGCCTAGCTATGATCCAGCTCCAGAGAAGTCATGTTTAATAAGTGATTGACTGCAGAGAATTCACCTGATCTACCCACTACTGCTGCTATCTATGTCTATTTCACCATTGTAAACTAAGACCTATTTCAGTATCATAAACTAAGAGACTTGGTGCAGAGGGAGTAGTGCCTGCTAATTAACCTAACCAAAACATAGTCTTTGAAGAACCCATAGTAACCAATAAACACAGCAAGACCCGCAGCAAGAAACCAAGACTCACAGCAAGAAAATCCACCCAAAACCATTCTTAAAAATAAAATTCAGAGCTTTAGGAGCAGACACAGCACAAAAGAGTCATTCTGATGCCCTGGAATAGCAAAAAATAAAGGTACATGCAGACTTTTATGTTAGAAAACTAATTTACATGTTTGTTCTGGGAAAAGGATTCTTTGGGCTTCCTAATTTCCTTTAGTGGCCTGACGATAAAGCTAGATTGTTAGTTTTAGTTTTAGCATATTATCTACAACATACAGTAGCACTTTAAATAAAGGTAGGGTGGTATCCTTGATCCTACTAATCAAATGAGGCTGTCTTTTCTCAGACTCTGTGGCACCACTTCTGTACCGTTTAAATCTCGTGACTCGGACAGGAACTTTTATTGGCGCCTACCAGAACAATCTGTGTTTGAATCAGTTTCCTGGCTTGCATTATAAACTTTGTGGATTTCTGCACAAGCAATTTGGGAAAAGCAAGCACTAATTAAATGGCTGGACCCAAAAATTTGTGCAGGTTCAAAGGGAAACAATTTTCCTCCCTCTGAAAAGCCACCAGCCAGGTTGTAACCTCTCAGCCTAACAGGATTTTATTTTTGGTGCAAGAGGCAGGTAGCACCTGCATAGGACAAAACTCAACCAGGTAAATGTGCTGCCTGATTTTACATACTGGGGTTTCACTCAAAAGCACTATATAATGTGATTATTAAGGATATTTGGGTACAAAAGAAAACACACCCTACTGCCATCTTAAACATATTATTATGTTCTCTTTCTGTTCCTGTATAGATGTAAACCAATTTCAAAGCTGTATAACATTAGAGTAGACATAATTTGATTCACTTATCACAGTGAGTATAATGAATATGTAATGCAGGGAAGTCTATCTTTAGAAATGCCTCCTGCTTTACCAGATCATTAGACTTAATTACAGGATGTATAAGATTTTCCCTTTTTTTGGTCTTATTTAGATGTTGCTGAAATAAAGTTTTGCTTCTTGGTATTAAGAAAGATTTCTAAGCATGTGATTATGGAGGCAGAAGACTGGGATAGCTATAAAATGTTATAATGGAGAATTTTTATTCTTACGATTATGCCTTTGAAAATATGATGACCAAGTTAAGCTGTCATTAGAAGCCTAAGTATGTATTTATATCATCACATGTTGCCAGCATTTAAGTACTACCATGAATGATCATTTTTTTGTAATTAGTACTTACAAAGTTCACATAAAGAAATAAAATTTACTAGATTGAAATATATTATTAGTGAGATTAGACAGTTTTAAATAGTTTGAAGTTGTTTGCTGACTTGATATCTTCTGCCACCTTGTCTAATGCAGTATTCATTTTTCTGCATTTTGGTGTGATTATTTAAATATTGTAGCAAGTAGTATTTTATCTGCTATAGTTGATGTAAATATTTCTATTTAGTTTTATTTTTTTACATTTTAGTCTAATTTATACTGGAACTTTAAGTAGTAAATATTCAAAACTGAATTACAAAGGTTGTATTTTTAATGTTTTACAGCATAAATTTTTAAAAGTAAGAACCTTAAAAAACGCAAATCAGGCCAAGTGTGGTGGCTCACACCTGTAATTCCAGCACCTTGGGAGGCCAAGGTGGGAGAACCACTGAACCCAGGAGTACCAGACTAGCCTGGACAACATAGTGAGATCACCGTCTCTATAAAATAAATAAATAACAGCTGGACATGGTGGAGCACACCTGTAGTCCCAGCTACTTGGGAGGCTGGAGCAGGCAGGCTGCTTGAGCCAAGGAGTTCAAGGCTGCAATGCAGAGCCATGATCAATCTACTGCTCCACTGAACTCAACTCTGGGAAACACAGTGAGAGCTTGTCTAAAAAAAGAAAAGAAAAGAAAAAAAAAGAAAAACATCTTCCAAAGCAAATATTTACCAATTCTACCCAAATGTTGAGGGATTAACAGAGCTCTGCAATCTCAGTTTCTGAAAGCCAGAAATGGTGTCAGAGTTGGCCTTTTCCTAGTCAAGAAAACCTTTTCTTGGTGTGTTTGTTGGAGAATATTCAAATATACCAATTGTCTAATGTGCGTTATGAGTTCATTCTGTGGTGCAATTTTGATACATACCGTAAAGCTGCTTGACTAGAGCTTTAAATAAAATATATTTGGTTCAAAAAATGGTTGCTTCTTTGAAAATACAATTCAGAGGACAAACATCTTTGTTTTGCTTAAAATAAATATTTTCACTGTATAAATTACTCAGGAATAACCAGGAATTAAAAAGTTTCTGAGTGTGTAAATCTGTTACAAAGAATAATTGCTGGAGAAAAAGTATCAAACTGTAATACAAATAAAGTGTTTTGATACAGAAAAAGAACTTTTTTTCTTTTCTAATTTTTAATTTTTTTAGTTGACAAATAAAAGTTGTGTATTTTTAAGGTGTACAACATGATGTTTTGAAATACGTATACATTATGAAATGATTAAACAGCTAATTAGCATATGCATTATCTCACATACTTTTTTTGTGTGTTGAGAATACTTCAAATCTACTCTCTTAACGATTTTCAAGGATACAATATATTGTTATTAGCTATAGTCACCATGGTGTACAATAGATCTGTTGACGATATTCCTCCTCTAACTGACATTTTATGTCCTTCAAACAACATCTCCTCTGCTCCCCATTCCATGCCCAGTGTCTGGTATCCATTCTTCTGTTCTCCACCTTAAGAATTCAACTTGTTAGCGTCTACATGTAAGTGAAATCATGCCGCACATATCTTTCTGTGTCTGTCTTATTTCATTTAACATAACGTCCTCCAGGCTCATCCACATTGTCGTATATGTCAGGATTTCCTTCTTTTTAAAGGCTGAATAATATTCCGTTGTATATACATTCCACATTTTATCATTCATCAGGAAAGAAACTTTCTAAATGGACAATTTAAAAATAAGCATCTTATATACTTCCAATAGGAAAACAAATTTTAAAACTTTTTGGAGACAATTTTCAAAACCTTTTAGAGACAATTCGACATTTGTATACAAATTTTCAAAGAAACATTGACATCATTTAATTGAGCAATTCCACTCTAGTCTTAATAAAGTAACGGGGGTGTACATGATGACCTATGTCCAGAGGTCTTCAAGGCAGTGGTGCTGGTGAGGTGAGCACTGGAAAGGATGATCACATTGATTTTGGTATATCTGTATATGAAATGATAATCTGTTGTTAAAATGATATTTTAGGAAAATATTGAATGACATATTCCAGTTGCTTCTCTGCAAAGTTATCTAAAAATTTGCTTCGGCCGGGCCTGGTAGCTTACGTTTGTAATTCCAGCACTTGGGGAGGCCGAGGCGGGTGGATCACGAGGTCAAGAGATCGAGACCATCCTGGCCAACATGGAGAAACCCCGTCTCTATTAAAGATACAAAAAAATTAGCTGGGCGTGGTGGCGCGTGCCTGTAGTCCCAGTTACTCAGGAGGCTGAGGCAGGAGAATTGCTTGAACCCAGGAGGTGGAGGTTGCAGTGAGCCGAGGTCGAGCCACTGCACTCCAGCCTGGTGCCTGGTGACGGAGTGACACTTCATCTCAAAAAAAAAAAAAAGTTACTTTTCGTTATTTCAAATCAATCTGCTCTTGACTTCTATCTCTTTCAGACCTTAAATCACATCATGACCCTATGACAGCATAGCATTTCTTTTCCTCATTCCTCTGAGTGTCAGTTACAAGGTCCTTGTCTCTTATCTTCAGCCTCCTATCCTTTGCTCTGTGACCTTGAGGCTGAGACTGTGCAAACCACATCCCTGCTTTCCCATCTGCTCTCTGAAAGGTTCCACCAAGACCAGACCTATAGGGGGACTGAAAGGCTGAGGAAGGAGCGGGGACTCGCTATGTTTTGTCTGGCTTCTGCTTTCTGTGGGCTTCCCTCTTCTGTGAAGACACTCAGTCGCACAGCCTCCCTGCAGCAGCAGCAGTTCCTTCCTGTGGCAGTTAGGTAGGAGGCGGGACTCCACTCCAGAGGCAGGGCATGGACACCAGACCAAACTGAGGACTAGCTGAAACAAGGATGGGATGGAAGCAGCTTTCCAAAAGACATGCCCACCAGTGCGCCATGTGAGTTTCCCATTACCTTGGCAACACCTGGGAGTAACTACTTCTTTGCATGGGAATGACCCGATGACCCAAAGCTACCACCCTTTTCCTATAAATTTCTGCATAAACTGGCCCTTAATCTACGTGTAATTAAAAGTGAGTATAAATATGACTGCAAAATTGCCCTGAGCCAATTCTCTCAGCACACCTGGGGTAGCTTTGCTCTTCAGGAGCACCATGGAGCTGTAACACAGCTGGTGCCATAACAGACTCTTCAACAAAGCTGAGTTTTTCTGCCCTACCACTGGTTGGCCCTTGAATTCTTTCCTGGGAAAAGCTCAGAACCCTTGTGGGCTAAATCCCAATTTGGGGCTCGCCTGTCCTGCACTGGTGGTAATTGAGCAGTCTTCCGCTTTTTTCAGCACCTGCAGCAGCTCCTGCCCCAGAGCTCTGGATCCCACCCAGGAAGCCCCTCTTCCAAGCTTCTAAGTTTTAATCACACCAGCTTCTTCCCTTTCTTTCCCAGCTCCATGGGTGGCACCTCTTTTCTGCAGTTGTGACCTCCGCAGTTTGTTAGTGCTCTTCTCTTGCGTTTTCACTTATCTATTTAACAACTCAGGTTGATTCTGTATGTTGAATTCTCCCTCTCCAAAGAATAAAGGTGTCTGGTTTCAGGTAGAAACTGAGCAATATATCGCACTGATAAATTGCTTTGGTTTTTTGACCTTTCTGATAACACATATGTCATTGAATCTTAATGTTATCTTAAATTTGTATCTATGGCTTATCTTCCCTCCCTACCAGTAGAGAGTAATATAACTTTTGCTCTTGGTCCCTTTCACATTGTTTAGAAGAACCCTATGTAACAATGTGTGTGGCTTTCAAGACTGGAACTGCCTCGTTGCATGCCTTTTTTGCAAGATAGTGTTTATTTGCTCTGCCTATTCTGGGCACAGGTTTAACTGCAAACATTGTCTTTGGTTTCATCAAAGTATCCCAAGTGGCCCTTTAACTGTCAGCTTAAAAATTATTTTGAAGTATATTTGAAGTAACTGCTTGTGGATGGCCAAGGTGGATATAGATACATGCTTAAATGTGACTATATGAGCACAACTATCTATAAAAGATTAATATTATCATGCAGATAAAACCATGGTTAGCTCTTGAAATGACTGCAAACTCTTCACTAGCAATGCGATTCCTTGTAAGCCCTATTCATGGGGCAACATTCTGCCACCACCTGATTTGTAGCCCTTTCTCTGCCATCTGGTTTTGTGTCATTGAGTTATTTCTACATCCCACAGTAATCTATATTATTTATGCTGAATGGTTCGCTTTCTTTAAAAGAAAATTGTATTAACAGCTGATGATTCTTCTTTCTGTCAGCACAGCAATTTGTGGAGTTCATAATTTTAAGTAAATATTTTATTGGTTTAACATCTAGGGCATTGGCCACTAATTCCTATTAACAGTAACACAAGTCACAAGACAGCGGTGTCTTTCTGCCCTTGAAATTGCCTCTTGAATTTGCTTGTATGAGGCGCTAAGAACTTACTTTCTCCAGGTTTATCCTGTGCTAAGACAGTTTCACAGTTTGTTTCTGGTTCGTCAAACGTCCTCATAATTCTATGGTTGCCAGCTGGTTTTTCTTATTAGCATTTCCTATAGAAGTTACATGTAGGAATTCTGCTGTTTTAATGTGTCATATTTACTTACATGTGTGTATTACATCTGCATATTCCAGAATCTCAAAAACTGCTTTTGGCCAGGAATTGAATCCTTTGAAATTGATGCCTAAGTATGGGAAATGTAAGGTTTCTTGCTGTTTCAAACTTTATGTGTATATAAAAATTTGATAAGCTATGTTGAGATATCATTGATATCACTGAGGTTTAGAGCTATAAAGGACTTTAAGGGTCATTCTCCCTGAGACATATGATTAGAGAATTGTAGGGATATGTCAGCATTATGTGACCAACATAATATAATCCAGCTGTGTACCAGAAGTTTATCTCTTTCCCAGGTCAGGGACCTTTCTATCACCTGAGATGGTCAAAGGTTTCTTGTGCAACTGAAGATCCAGACAACTCTCTCATGTTTATCTCAGGAAATAGGTGGACATCACTAATACTTGTCTGTCACCTGGCCGTCATTTGTCTAACTACCTTTCTAAAAAATGTTATTCACTGACTTTATTTAAATAAGAGGCACACTGCTGGATTATATTATGTTGGTCTATGTCTCGATTTTTTTTGTTTGTTTAAGTTTTTAGTGCTAAGCATGTTAATTGTGTTCCTTGACAAATCAGGGAAATCCTACAAAAGATTTTGTATTTCTCTTGTTCTGACATCTGGCTATCTGTAAATGAGCCACCATTCAAACATGATTTCTCAAAGTTAGATATGACCATGGTTTCTAGGAGTAGCAGAAAATCTAGTTACAGTTGGCTTGTGAGCTGCTTGACCTACAACAAAATCTAACGTACTTTCCTGTGGTTTTTAAACTTCAAAATGGAAGTTTCCCATGGCTCTATTCGTCACACTGTTGGCTTTTCTATGCCACTTATGAACAATAGCCTGCTCAGTCCTGGCCTCTTTGGTTCTCACTCAGAGGCCATCGTCTCAACCCAGAGCCCCCTGGGATGGGCTGCAGGCCTTTGTCAAACAAACTTTAAATACCAGTAACATGCACAATACATCAATAGAAACCTAGGAAGAAATTACCAATAACGTTTGGAGGTTAACCAATGCGATCGTAAACAATGCTTGGGTCCAAGCAAACGTCTCAATGGCAATTAGAAAATATTTTGAAGAAAATGCAGTTTAAAATGATACATATTAACCATGTGGGGTGCACCCAAAACTGAGCTTATAGAGACACTTGTAGCATTAAATACATATATTTGGGAAAAAAAAAAAGACTAAAAATTTATGTTTCAAGTATCTATACCAGGAAGCCAAAAATAGTCTCAAATTAAATTTAAAAATGTAGAAAAATAGTCAGACGAGAACAGACATTAACAAAATAAGAAACAATTATAAAAACAAAGTTGACAAACCAAAGAATTACTTTGAAAAGACCAAAATATTACTAAATTTATGTCAATATTTAAGATAAAGTAAAAAAAAAAAAATACCTGTGATGGCTAATTTTTTGTGTCAGCTTAGCAGGGCTCTAAGACCCAGATATTTGGTCTAACACTAGTCTAAATGTTGCTGTGAAGGTATGTTAAAGATGAGCTTGACATTTAAGTAAATATTCTTTGAATAAAGCACATTACCATTCATAACATGGCTGGGCCTCATTTAATCAACTGAGGCCTTAAGAGCAAAAGATCAAAGTCCTTTAAGGAGGAGGGAATTGTGCCTCCAGAATAGTGGCTGTACTAGTTTACATTCCTACCAGCAGTGTAGAAGTGTTCCCT
>CAUYLZ010046650.1:0-37557 GCA_963573645.1 Pithecia hirsuta | reverse complement strand
ACATTACACTGTCAATATTAGACAGATCAACGAGATAGAAAATTAACAAGGATATCCAGGACTTGAACTCAGACCTGGAACAAGTAAACAAATATTTACAGAACTCTCCACCCCAAACCCACAAAACATACATTTTTCTCAGTATCACATTACACCTACGTTAAAAGTGACTACATAATTGGAAGTAAATCACTCCTCAGCAATTGCAGAGCATTTCACAGGTTTAAATAAAATATTGGTTGGCTGCTTGTTTGTTATTTTCATCCCTATTCCTTCCTGTCTCCATTGTTAAGCACAATTAATAGCATAAAAGAGGTTTTTAATACCCATTTTTAGACTGCATTTTAGCCTGGGCAATAGAACAAGAATCCCGTTCTCTCTCCCTCTTTCTCTTCCTCTTTCTTTCTCTCATCCATTCTGTTTTTTCTTCTTTCTCTCTTTCTTTCTTCTTTTCTTTTTCTTTCTTTCAAAAAAAAAAAAATAGCACAAAAGACCGCAGCTAAAAGAATTAAATAAATTTTAGCATTTCTTATACTTGTGTTCTTATTTAGATTTCAATGATTTTACTAAGAATTAATTTATCCTCAAAAATTATTTAACAGTGATCAGTATCCCTTATTTTCCAGGCTGCACACATTTTATGAAACTTTTTCCTTTCCGTTTTTTCTCCCCCAGGCCTCCACATCTACATGCGTTCTGCCTGTGTGGAATCACAACATTAGTGTCTCCGTCAGCTGGTGCCATCACTCACCCCACATATTTTTCATTCAAAATTAACCCTGCACCAGATTCCTCATTAATTATAGTAGGACGCTTTGGAAAAGCTGGTGCCCTTCTGGTATGTGATTTGTACTCCAAGAATAAAGTTAGAAAAGATATATATGAACATAGAGATTATGATTCCCTATAACGTTAAGCCATAAAGTATGCTCCAAGAAAGTTAAATAACATAATTAAAGTACATATTTATTATTTTAGTAAGTTTCATTTTGATATAATTTCAAACTTATCAAATGCTGCAAAAATATTATGAAATTTACTGTACAGTTTACACAGGTTACTATTTGCTACCATTTGCCCCATCTTCATGAATCAGTCTCTCTCTCACACGCCTCTCTCACTTGATAGACTGATGGATGATAGATAGATGATGATTGATAGATGGATATGGATGGATGTTCTAAATCATATGAGATGAAGTTACCAGCCTTGTGCCCCTTTACCCTTAAATACTTCAGGCCGTATTTTCTAAGAACAAGGACATTCTCTTACATAACCATAATATAATTATTAATATCAGAAAATTTAACATTGACAGTATTATCTGTGATCCATATTTGAATTTTTCCAGTTGTCCCAATAATATCCTTTAGAGGTTTTCCCCCAAAGCCCAAGATCCAAGCCAGGATCACACATGCATGTGAGTCCGGTCATGTCTCTTTAGCCTTTCATCTCAAATGGTTACTTGGCCTTTCTTGGTGCTTCACCCCGGTATTTTTTAAGAGTAAAGGCCAGTTATTTTGTAGACTGTCCCTCAGATTGGGTCTGTCTTAAGTTCCTTCTTAATTAGATTGAGGATATGCACTCTTCTGGCAGAAATGCCACAGAAGGATGAGCATCTGACCAGGAAGCCCCTGAGGGCAGGCTGGCCCATTAACAATTGGTGAGGTTAACTTTGAAAAGGGTGTATGTAACCATATCAGTACATCTAGAGGTGAGTAATACAAACAGGTAGATTGTTATAAAAGCACACAAAAAGTGAACCAAGTATGGGAAATCTGTGGCATTCAGAGAGACAGCATATACTCACACCAGCCCCTTTCGACAAATAGGCAAGAAAATAAGTAAAGTCTTAGAATTAGAAGCAGGGAGAAATTGTTATGGAGAAATTTGGGGTATGGGGACATTTGCACATTAAGGAAAAACAAGTTGCTAATAGTTTCAGGGAGTGGATAATAAATTGGGGGCCATTTTAAAAATAAGACGAATTTGAATTCCCCTAGGTTCTCTTTCCAGGACATCACTGGTAATTATGTTTATAAACCATAACTGGTTCCTGACAATGGAAATTTTGATGTGCCTCTGGCAAAAAAAAAAAAAAAAGTAGTTTTCTTTTTAAGTTCCCTTTGGTTCAATAGCTTTTAATTTTAAAAGGGTTGCAGGATTATATCCTTATGACACCAGTTTTAGCAGCAAAATTAAAACATATGCAGGTAAACTTATATAATAAGTAGCTTTATATACATGCATGTGAGTAATAGCATAGGTATATGTATCTTCAATGTATACACATATACAAAATGGAAAATTTGTTCCATTTCATTAGTAAACGTCACAACCCACTGAGCATTCACTCGTCTAATGTCACCTTTGTGACCCTTCCCCATTCACAGTTTCCACGTGTAATGGGCAGCAGTTTGGTTTAAGAATGAGACTGAAATATTCTGTGGTAATTTTATGCCATCCCTGCAACTGGATACAGTACAATGCTATTTAGAGTAAAGTAGAAGGGAATTTCAAGGCATCATAATGTGCAAACTGTAATTTCAGTCCCAATTTTCAGAAATCATTCCTTTAGAAAAAATAACTTCACTGGAAGATTCATCTCTGCGCTATTTTTATGCAACTCTCTAGGCATGTAAACTTAAAAGGCCTGAATTGCATAAAGAAATGATTTTCTGTTTGTTTTGTTAAGGACTCAGTTCCCTCAGCACTCAAGTGGAGAATGAAGAGATTGTCCTCCTTTATTTTTTTAAGATGACACTGTGATATCCAGGAGTGGGACAGGAAGTTACAGTGTTTGCCATTCATCCTTATCACTCTCCGGGACTTCATGAGGCTAACTCATATGCAAGTCCATTTTAGACTATGGGACAGAATTTTAAGAAGATACCCCCATCACTTGAATTATTTAATATGTCCTAGGGATTGCAAAATACAATAAAAACAAATACTTTTGGATAATATTGCCACACAATATTATAATTCACAAATAACTATGTGGAAGAAGTCCCCTAAAAAAGATGATGTCCAGGCCAGGTGTGGTGGTTCACATCTCTAATCCCAGCATTTTGGGACCCCAAAGCAGGAGGATCCTTTGAGGCCAGGAGTTTGAGGCTAGCCTGAGCAACACAGCAAGATCCTATCTCCGTAAACATTTTAAAAATTAGCCGAGCACAATGGTGCATCCCTGCAGTCCCAGCTGCTTGGGAGGCCAAGGCAGGAAGTTCCCTTGAGTCCAGGAGGTCAAGCTTATAGTGAGCTATGGTCCCACCACAGCACTCCAGCCTAGGCAACAGAGTGAGCTCCTGTCTCTTTATGCCTAAAACTCTCCTGAAAGTTTTCCCTTAGAAATACAAGGGGCATTTCCAAGTGCCCCTTGTATTGCACGCTCATTACAGCATTACTGTCCTACACAAAATCTGAATCTTCTCATAATCTCTTTAACTGCCCGTCTCTAAAAGAAAAAAAAAGGCTGGGCACAGTGGCTCACACCTGTAATCCCAGCACTTTGGGAGGCCAAGGCGGGCAGATCACCTGAAGTCAGAAGTTCCAGGCCAGCCTGACCAACATGGAGAAACCCCGTCTCTACTAAAAATAGAAAATTAGCTGGGCATGGTGGCACATGCCTGTTTAATTGCAGCTACTCAGGAGGCTGAGGCAGAAGAATCACTTGAACCCGGGAGGTGGAGGTTGTGGTGAGCTGAGATCGCACCATTCCACTCCAGCCTGGGCAACAAGAGTGAAACTCTGTCTCAAAAAAAAAAAAAAAAAAAAGTACAAACGATACAGTGTGGAGGCAACACGGGGCAGAGTCGGGGTGTGGTCGAATGAACTTTGTGTCTTGAGAATCTTCCTAAACTTTTAATCCCTGGGGAAAGCAATTTTAAAAACATCGTTCTTTCTTAGACATCACTGAACAACCCCCCTTTTGAGGTCTGCCATGAAGTATAACATGAAATTGTTCAAAGGTAAGGAAATAGTGCATGACAAGTGAGAAAAATGTCTAACACATTCCTGCTCTTTTCTAACAGGTCTTCCTTGTATTAACTCTCTTCTACCCGCTTTGCTGTGCTGTCTACACAATCAGGCACTTTCTCTTCCAACTGCCGAGACATGGTAAGTGTTCTCTGACAAAGGAGTTAATGGAGAAACAGTTGCAAGTAGAGTTGGCTTCTGGCTCCTAAGATCATGAGAAAACTTTGCCTTTTCCCCTTCGTGTCCAATAGCTTTATCAGCTGGAAGAAATGAGTGAATGACTCACAGTCACTAGAGAATCACGGGCGGAGGATGCAGGGGCTGCCTCAGAGCCCCGTGGCATTCAGCATGGCCTTTCAGCTCCCATGCCCCGGCTTGTGTGGGCATGGGACATCAGGAAGGCAGCCACTCCTGGCCCGCTCATCACCTGCACCCTCCAGGCTCTGCAGGTTCCACGCGGAGGGGAGGGGACGAGGGAGGAGGCCTTAAAAGTCACCCTGGCTACATGGGAAGCCTTACAAGAATGGTGAACAGAGTGTCGCTTTTATGTCTGTGGAAAAGGGAGGAAGCTGTTTACGTGGAGGGTGCTGTCTGCTGCAACAGGTCAGGGCACAACAAGAGAGCTCCAAATATTTACAAGAGGGAACAGTGGCAAGCAGTTTTCCCATTTCGTTTTTACATTTTAACAAGGAATGTTGAAACTTAAAAACGTTCGTTTTTTTTCTTTAAAGCAGTTTCCCAGGCTATAAACTTTGACCGGTTTTCACACAGGTAGCAGAAACTAATCTGAAATAAAACTAAATTCTGTGCTGCTTGAAGTGAGCTGAAATAGATAATTCCGCATAGTTTAAAAATTAAAATGTATTATTCTTGGGGTCATTGCATTCTTGCAAGGTGGAAATTATTACATAATATTTCTCTGTGACAGCCTACTCTTTGGGGTCATGAAAATAACATTTACCTTAAATGATCCATGCCAACATGGCTATACAATAGCAACACTGTGCAGTTTTGAATCAGATGTGCTTCTGATAACTGACATATAAAATGCATGAGCCTCACTTTTCCAATCCAAAATGAAAGTCGACATAGAAAAGCAGCAAAAGATGTCAGCAGAGTGAACTCACACAGAGGGGAAAATGAAAAAAACTTAGACAATGAAGGCTTGGCTTTGAAGTGGCGTTTCTGTATTAAGCTAAGGGACAGCCTGAATCCCTAGCATATTTTACTTAATCCGGGTTCTTAAAAAGTTTTGGATGCGATTCAGATATGGTGAGCCCCTAAGCTGAACATTTCCACAGCTGACATGACTTCCTGGCTGGTGAGCTCAGCATTAGAAATGTCTGCAGGACATACTCCACAGCGGCTCCTCCCTCTTCTTCCCAGGCTCCTAAGTGATACCATCAAGAGGGAACTGAGATTTGTAAGAAAGAAACAGAATCAACCTCCCATTGTGAATTTAGACTCTAAGTCAGATTTTGAGCAAAAGTAAAGCTACAAAAACAAAAGTGCCGAGAAAGAATCCAGCCCTTTGTGCAGTTTCTCTTTCAGTAGAAACCCCTTCCCAGCAGGCTTGGTTATCACAACGAGAAGTTAAAGACAGGAAAATGAGCCACCGTTGAGGGCTACATATGTTATGGTACATGAGCCAATTGAAAACGAATCAACAGTTTGACCGGGTGCAGTGGCTCACGCCTGTAATCCCAACACTTTGAGAGGCCCAAGCGGGCAGATGATGAGGTCAGGAGTTTGAGACTAGTCTGGCCAACATGGTGAAACCGTGTCTCTACTAAAAATACAAAAATTAGCCGGGCATGGTGGCGAGCACCTGTAATCCCAGCTACTCAGGTGGCTGAGGCAGGAGAATCTTTTATACCCTGGAGGTAGAGGTTGCAGTGAGCCAAGATCGCACCACTGCACTCCAGCCTGGACGAAAGAGTGAGAGAAAGAAGAAAGAGAGAGGGAAAGAGAGAGAAGGAAGGAAGGAGGGAGGGAAGGAGGGAGGGAGGGGAGGGAAGGGAGGGAAGGAAGGAAGGAAGACTAATCAACAGGTAAAAAATGATTAGGCTGTGGCCAGCCACAGTGGCTCACACCTGTTATCCCAACACTTTGGGAAGATGAGAGAAGGGGAAGGATCCCTTGTGCCCAGGAGTTTGAGGCTGCAGTGAGCTAGGAGTACTCCATCCTGGGTGACAGAACGAGACACTGTCTCTAAGATAATAATTATAATTAAGTAAATCCTATGTATCAATGTGTAAAAAATAACCAAGACATTGGAGCATGAAGTGAAAAAAAGCCGATTTCCAATTAGAGAAGATAAAAAGTCCATTTGTGTGCCAAAAACTGTGGAAAAGCTACACATATTTTAAAGTTTCAGGAAGCATACGTAGACCGTCGCAGTCACTCTGGGCCGGGGTCCGCAGGAGAGGCACCGAGATCGCGCAGGCCGGATCACGCTTTGCTGCGGGGGACTGACCGTGCAGCAGCCCCGGCCGTTCTCCACCGCCGCGCGGCCACAGCCGATGGCGCCAGACGCCTCCTGGGAGGCCGATCCTCCCCGGTTGAGAACTGCTGCTCTGGGGCTGAGGCTGGAAGAGGGCTTTTACTTTCATCTCTCCTGTGACTCATTCGATTTATTCTCGTTTCTGTTTGATTTTACCATGAACACGTACTACTTGTATAAGATTCTCTTTCTGAAAAACATGGGAGGGGCGGTTTACAGATCCACCCCTGAACTCCTCTATAACTTGGACAAAAGAACCAGATATCCATAAAAATACGCCATAAAGCTGTGTTGCCATTTTGATTTATTTAGTAGTTTCATGTGGTTCATTTACTCCAGACACCTTAAGGCTCTGTAAAAAACACACATTTCAGAAAACACATTCTAAAATGTTTATCGCCAATGTCTGCAGTGGAACCAAAGGGGGAAGGGGCAGCCAAATCAGGCTGCCGAAGGCATGCCGCCAGCATTCACTTCCGGGTCAGGAATTCCTCTTCCGCCTGCAGCCCCGCCCTCCCCGCGCCCGTCAGTTCACGCGCTCATCCGCTGCAGCACGCGGAGGACCGCACCATGCCGTGGGTTCCTCGGGGCAGCCATGGGACGGATTCATCTGGGGCTGTGTCCTTACCCATGACCTGTGCGCTTGAGCATCCTATTCCAAGACAGAAAAGTACTCCCGGGGTCGCTCCAGGACCGTCGGCTCCGGCAGAGGCCCTCGGGGAACAGGGCTGACTGCCAGCATGCACCCCAAAGGCCGCTGGTGAGCCCAGGGGCAACACTGCTGCCCTGCGCCAGGGATGGTTGAAATCTACTGAAAGCGAACAGCCACCCCTCAGGGATGGAGGGGGTGCAGACCAAACACTTCCTGAAAGTGAAAACTGAAAGTGTTTGGGCAAACTGAGGAGAAAGGGAGCAACACACCAAAAAGAGTGGAGAGGGGGAAGGGAGGAGGAGGTAGAGTGGGAGGGGAGAAAGAGCAGGGCAGAAGGAGAGGAAGGGGAGGGAGAAGGAGAAAAGAGTGGGAGGGAAAGTAAACAAGGGGAGGGGAGGTAAGGAAGGGGAGAAATAAGGGAGAGGAAAAGGGGGGGAGGAGAGAAGGGGAGGAAGGGGAGGGGAAAGGGAGGGGCAGGGTAGGAGGCAGAGGGGTCCAAAGACAGCTTTGGGAGAGAGAGCAGTCCAGAAGGAAGGGGCTTGTGGAAATGGGCATCACAATGTCTCCTGGCAGGAGGGTGGTGGGTAAGAAATTTCGACAGTGGACCTGGGTAGACTGGGAAGGGCCTCAAGACAAAGGGTGTTTTCTTAAATCCCAGAACAAGTTGTGAGTTGTAAGGACAGGGTTGATAAACTCCCACTCAGGGAAGTCAGAGACATGAATAAGTAGGTTCTACTTTAAAAAAAAAAGTTGTATTTGTCTTCTTCAAGTCACCCTATTTTAATTTCATAGCGTCATCCATTATTCCGTCTCTGCTTTCATCGGCCTTCAGCCAAGCCGTGAATCGCTCTGTCCCAGTTCCGTGGGTGGCTGGGGTCATGGGGGTGTTCTGTGGCTTCACTCCCTGTCTCGCCCCTCCCCTTTTGAGAGTGTGGCCCCCTTTTTCTCGCTCCATAAAAGACACTGTCATACATGAACGCCCTCTGTGTGTGGGCCTGGAGCCCCTCCAGCCAGATACTAACAGCCTCAGCCAGAAACGGCAAAACATGGATTAAAAACTTCAGTGTTACTGTTAGGACTAGCACTGGCCATGGTGGTTATGCTGTTTTCTTCTGAAACAGGAACAGAAAATAAATGTTCTGGGTTTTTATGAAATGAGTCATTATTGGCAAAAATTTCTGTTGTATTGCAAGGCATTTGTATTAACTTATGAAAATATCTATTTTCTTAATATGTGAAAAGTCATAAAATCAAGAATTTACCACTACAAAATAGACAATACTTTTTTCCCCCCTCTTTAAATCCTATTTATGTCAATATTTAAATGACTTAGCACAAATTGAAGTGTTAAGAATTACGAAATAGCCAACTGGAAGCTCCCTGACATCGCTACTCCTAGTCTGAAAGAAATGGAGCTCCTTAAGCCATTTTCAGTATTTCTAAGAGTTAAACAGGAATGTTAAGTTCACTTTCAATAAAGTTGCGCAAGCTGATTGAAATGTCAAGCATCTTTGATTCTGCCTGGAATCGTATTAATGTAATGTGGTAACAGCGGTTATCTCTTGCAGATCAAGATTTCTGTTAGAGGGAAAAGAGAAGGGAGAAGGGAGGAAGAGAGGGAGAGAAAGAACAGGAGCAGGGTTTAGCTCTAGACTTGAGCCAGTCTGTTATATTAAGCAACTTCTAATCTCAGTAGGTCTCAGTTTTCTCATCTGTGAATTGGGCACAATGCTCCACTGAGCATTGGGAATAATCCACATTAGCACTCATAGCATGGAATCAACAACGTATTTTTGAGTGCTTACTATATCCTAGGCGCTGTTCTAGGTGCTTTTCATGAACTCATTGAAAAAATTATGACTTTGCCACAATTATTATCCTCCTTTAAGATGAGGAAATTGAGATACAGAATGGTTTGTAAGAACTTGTATGTAAGGCCACACAGCTAGTGAACTGGGGTTCTAACCAAGGCAATCAGGTTAAGAGCCCATGGCTCTTCACTGCAAATGCATGTCCTTAACCACAGTGCACCGTTACCTTTATAGGAGAAATATGAACCTACTGTGCGATCGCTTCTGTCAGTACTATTATTCCATGTCATTTTTATTAAAAATGAGAAAAATTGCTATCAAATGAACACATCATATTTAGTAGATAAAATTTTTCCAGTCTCATGATCTGTGGTGGTAAAATGGTTAGTAATCATTGATCTGTAATGGAGAATTTGACATTTTATGGTCAGTCATTAACTTAGTTACTAGATGACCCTGATATTTTTTCAGTCATTCATTCATTCACCGACTACATTATCAAGAACTACACTATATGCTGTTATGTGAACAGATTGCTATGCCATCAAGCCAAATACAGTGTTATTCTGAAACCACAATGTACTTATAATTTATATTTTAATACTCATTAAATAACAAAACACAGATTCCTAGGTGTATGCTCTGAAATCACAAATCCTGTATTTGATCCACTTGGTTTTGTGTTACTAATTTTTAATTTATTTACATGCCATTACAGACAAAATGTATTTTCTCAAACACAATTTGAAATAAAAATTATCCCCAAATAATTCTTACATACAATGGATTTTAAAACAAAAAATATATAAGGCACATAGTATCCCTTTTCATGTCCTAATACACAGTTGTTATAAATTTAATTTGGAAAAATTTTTTTTTTTTTTTTTAAGTAAAAGAATTCTAACTGCAACCAATTAGAACGCAATTAGCTACAGTGGACAGCATGGACGGCACGTTCCCAATTGTCCAACAGTAAGTTATTCAACTGACAGATAAGCATACTCCTTGTGCTACCGTTTTCTCATTTCTTGCTTCCCTGAATCTCTTCCTTCAGCCTAGTGCCTTTCATTAACGTGTGAAGGTAAAAGCCTGCAAGAACAGAGTTTTGAGGTAGAACTCCATGAGACGCTTTGGCTCCTCGTTAGCAGTTCTTACAGAAAACAGACAGCCAGCTGAGTTACTTCAGGTTTCACATGCCAGAGTGAAGTCTCCTTTCAGTAGTTAGGCTGACTGTATATGACATCTTTACAGCTTGAAAATGAATTCCTGCCTCCATACTTAACAGATCACGAACCTGGAGCCCAGACAAGGTAAGTGACTCGCTCAAGGTCACCCAGTGAGGGAACCCCAGGGTCCAGGTGAGAACCTAGACTTTGCTAATGCCCCAACCTGTTCTTTCCCTGCTCTTTAATAATATTCATGCAGACATGTCTTTCCAGGACATTTTAATTCTTTTTCATTGCAGTGAGGAATGGAGCGACTTCACATCAATTAGCATTATTAGCAAACAAGTACGCTAATAATTACAATGAAATTCATGTATTTGAACAACAGTTTTGATTTTTTTTTTTCCATTGATGGGGTAAACCAGTGTTCATCAATTGTTTGCATATAAAATCCTTCCTATTACCTTAGCTAAGACTGGCTATCCAACACAATGGATAGCAAAGTTCACTTTTTCCAAGAGCATTTACTATAGAGCAAAGGACTTGAATCTTTTTGGACGGAGACATAAAATAGGAAAAGAAAGGAAAGAAAGAAAGAAAGAAGAAGGAAGAAGGAAGGAGGTGCTAATTTTATCATAAGGATTCAGTTCTTCAAGGAAATAACATTTGAATTCATTGGAAATGATTCTTATTATAGATTCTTAGTGTTTGTCAGCAAACTTGATAGTATGCAACCATAGTCTCCCATTTATACTTATCTAAAATATGTTGTTTAATAGATTACAAAGGCAGATACTCTAAACTGATACACTTACAAACTATTATTTATGTGAGATCAGCCTCAGAACAAAATTAGTTTCCCAAAGTTTGACCATTAATTTATCTCTGCCTTAGAGAGTATAGTATAAATAATTCAATATTTTAAAATTACCTGCAAAATTCTAGGAAGATAAATGATTAAATAATTTAATATAATTTATGTTTAGAATTATGCAATGAAGTATATCCTACATTCGTATATTATCTAGGGATCTGGTGATAATACTTCTCTGTACATTTTGTTTTATTCATCCTTGGCCTACTTTTATTTGTTCATTTTAAAAGTTTGATCATTTACTTAGATCTATAATTTCTCTAAATTTCCTACATATAAAATCTCTAAACGTCTTTAGTTGCCTGTGTAACAAACATTTCTTCAAACATTGTTCTTCTAAGAAATAAAAGCAACTAATTCTTTTTATATATGTTAAAAGTGTGAATAAAAATTGGAAGAAAAGATAGGCTTCATTTCTTATACGTAATGGTAAATTAATTGTATTTTTGAAAATAAAATTTTTAATATCCAGTAAAGAAGCCAAAGAACATTCAGTGCATTTAAACAAACTTTTTTGTGATAAACATGTTTTATACAGTTGCTTTTAAAGGAACACAATTCGGTTTGTTATGCAAATGTTTGTTTTTCCTGAGTTATTCAGCTACTTTAAAATATGCATATAAGCTAGCTAGTCATTTTGAATAAAAATAAATGGAAAAATGATTATGATAATACTGTGAGTGTTTATGCCTTTTTAAAAATAGAATAAGTGTCTAAATATTTGGATTTAGTCTGTTGACATAATGTCAAAGACTGGTATTTACATAGTTTATAAAGTTATATTTCTGGGGACATTCATAGTACAAATTCAGTGATCATTGTTTTTCTTGAGTTTAACTGGCCTACATAAAGGGGGCAATTTTTTAAAATAGTCAAAATAAATCTCAGCCATTCTGCTGAGGGGTTTTCATGCATTACTCGTTTATTTTCACAATCGTGTGGGGTAGCTATTTTTATTACCTTCATGTCACAGAAGAAGCAGGTTTACATATTAAACAGCTTGCTTCACAGCTCAGATTATAGGTGGCTGAGCTGGAATTTGAAGCAAGTTCTGGACTCAGTTCTATCCACGAGTAACATTTGACCACACAGTATATAGGTTTACTTAAAGAGTCACTTCATAAAATCTGTCTAAAATTCAAAATTCTTCAAACTCTACATACCCATTCAAGAAAACGGAAAAGGTCATTCTCTGGATAACTGAAGAAAGTGCTGCTTTCACCTAAACTGACTAGGTTAGTTGGTAAGAAGTTTGATATCACTACCTGGAATATCCTCTTTGCCACCTCTTTGAACCAGCAACTGAGTTGGGTGTTAGATAACTGAACTGGGTAATAAGACTTTGTGAGCATGACGCTAGGGAAAACTGGTTGATTTGATAAATCCAATGATGTAAGTCTATTTTTTTTCATCAACCAAGTTGAATATTTGAAGTTAAATAGTCAAATATAATAGTCAGAAATAAAATTTTAATGAGTATTTTTCTTATTTGCATATGCAGCTTTCAACGTTTAAAAAAAATTCTGGATTTGTTTATGATTTGGTTTCCATACTAATACTGGGTGCCTTCTACTGTTTTTTATCTTTGCCAATCATAATAATCTCTCTCTCTCTCTCTCTCTCTCTCTCTCTCTCTCTCTCTCTCTCTCACACACACACACACACACACACACACACACACACACAACTTCCATCTTTCTTTTGCATGTCTTATGTTTACTTTGCAATCCGTTTTTGTAAATCAGGTAAAATAGCCGATTTTTCATCAAATGCTTAACATATTAGATAACCAACATGCTTTGCCCTAAAGTACAGAATTGGAAGTCAGAGAGATGAAGGGTGTGAGCAGGAGGAGAGGAAAGCCACACAGTGTTACCATAGGAACACAAGCCAGGTAACATTAGCCCAGGATAGAAAATCAAACAGGAGACTTCTGGAGGAACACCTAGGATAGAACTTTTAGCTTTTTAATTGTTGTAGCAGTATACTCAGCCTTGCACAAAATCTTCTACACACAAATATATTGAAGAGTTTGGGTGTAGATTAAATAAAAATGCTGAGCGCTCCATGTCTGAGTCAGCAGGAACCTCAAAACCAAAGGGCATAACAGTGAAATGATCCTGAATGAAGTCGTTTAGTGGAGACAGAATGAGGAGGGAGGGAATATGAGAATACACAACCAGAGGAATTTTAAGAAATCTTAAAGATGGCCTTGCCCTTTCAATTTTCTCTGGAAAGGAAGAATTATGTCACTGTTATCTATTTATCTATCTGTAGAGTGTCTTTTAAAAAAAAAACAACAAAAACTGAGTCTTGCTCTGTCTCCAGGCGCCAGGCTGGAGTGCAGTGGCGTAATCTCGGCTCACTGCAACCTCCACCTCCCAGGTTCAAGCAACTCTCCTGCCTCAGCCTACCAAGTAGCTGGGACTACAGGCATGCCTCACCACACCCAGCTAATTTTTGTATCATTTTAGTAGAGACAGGGTTTCACCACGTTGGCCAGGATGGTTTCAATCTCTTGACCGCATGATCTGTCCCCCTCGGCCTCCCAAAGTGCTGGGATTACAATCATGAACCACACGCCTGGCCACTTTTATCTATATTTTAAAGGGCAAAATGTCCCCAGCTAACTTTGGAATTATCATTTCTTTCAAGAATAATTCATCCTAAAATGAATTAATTGCTGAGTTTTTAGGAAAAAGGCAAAAGAAGACACTGAGTTTTTTTTTTGCTTTGAGAAGCAAATATTATCAAAGTAGTGATCAAAAGGCCAAAAGAATAGTTTTAAATATATAAACTCCCTGTGAAACAAATTTATCCCCTAAGAAGACAAACGTAATACTCTAAGGGTATAATATCTCTAGAAAAATGTTTTAGGCTATTTCTTCCTTCTAATATCTTAGAATTGGCAAAAAAACAAAACCTCTTTTGACAAATGTTTTTCTTTTTATTATTGAATATGTCAAAGTTAAAATTGCTCATATGACCTGGTTTATTGCCCTGAAGTTTTTACGCACATCGGGAAATGTGATGACTAGTCGTCTCTCTACTCTCCCTCCAGTCCTCTGCCACCCAGACACACACTGCACACACACAGACCTATGTATTTATTTGTTAGCAGGCGCTATTCAGGACAGAAGTGTGCCCAAGAGAAGGAGCTGTCAGTTTCTCCCTACACAAAGCTCCTTGCTACACAAATGACTGGAGTGAAACATGGGCCAAAAGGACGTGAGGGCACAAGAACCGCCAGACATAACCCGCTCCTTGCATTCCCCAGATCCACCCAGGCATTCCATTAAAACTTGTCTGGCACAGAACCTTCAGGTATGAGCTGACCACAGTCTGTTCGCAGACTTAATACAGGAAGAATATGGGAGGGAGAGTGGAAGAAGCTTCCGACCAGCTACTCCAACTGATCCCTCCTCCAGGACTCATCCTCAATATCCTCACTCTTGGCTACCACTTCAGCAGGTCTAGGCTGATGACCTAGTGGAGTCACCCAGATCTTCATCTCTAAAGAATCTGAGTATTTAGTTGCCTTACCATTGTTGGGTATTTATAGTTATTGAGGGTATAGAAGTATGGTGACATCTCATTGAATCTCCTGGCTTCCAGACACGTATCTTCCTGCCTTTGCTATGTAGCAGCAACCCTGACTCTCTGTGGTAACGAACACAAAACTCCCATCTTTGTCTGATGATCCGCTCTCATGAACGATCCAAAATGACTGGCAGTGGCCATAGCTTCAAGTTCAGTGGTATCCTCATCATGTCATCCAGAAACGCATCCCCACCCTTACCCTAGGAACCAGGACCTCTAATCCAGTAAAGCAGTAAGTTGACAAGAACAAAAAGTACTAATTCTGCAGTGAGTCACCGGGAGTGACGGAGCCAATCTTACCTCCATTCCTTGTTTCCTGAACCTGGTTATTCTGTTAGAGACACAGTACCATATATTGATCATTGCTTCAATAAACACAACTTCACCCTGACAGCAACCCAATCCTGTAGAGTGTGTTCTCAAGCTGGCACCTTACATAAGTCTTCAATGAGTCATTTCCTCCTCCTTCTATGAGGCCAGCTGCTCCTGGGTTGCATTTGTACATGATCCAGGGGGACCTCAAGGTCACACATCCACTGTTGCATTTCTTTGCAAAAAAGCAAAAGCAGATGGGGGTCCTTAGATCTGAAGCACTGTTGCAAAAACCAATACCGGTAAACCAGGCATTCTGAAATGCCACCCTGAGATGGTGGCTCTGGGAGAGACACTGCAGGCAAACAAGGAAATCCCAAACCCAGAGTTTCCATCATTTCTGGTAAATAAGAATGATTATCCCTGCCAGAGTAGAGGGTTCAATGAACACACTTCAACCAAGTGGCTGGCCTCTCCTCACAGGATTCAGCACTGGCATCTGCTGCTGGCAGGTTGGACGCCGAGTAGTGGCAGCAGCCAGGTCGGCCTGGGGCCATGCATAGGCCCCCTTCCAGCCACTATGGTCGCACTACTCATAGTCCCATTGCACAAGAATTGGGTAGCCAAGGACGGAGGCTGACTTTACCTGCATGAAGGGTCATGATGTCCAAATGGGTTATTCAAGCTCTTCTGGGTTGATGCGCTCTGATGGGAATTATCTTAAGACACAAAATGGACACATTTTGTGCCCACTCTTTTATGTGTTTCAGTATGCCTCTTCCTCAGATTTCCTTATCTCCAGTTTTCTAATTTTGCTCCTTTTAAGCCCTTGACCAATCGGCCAAGCGATTTACCACTGCCCTGAAGTCCACATTTACCCTAAAGCTCAGTCAAATACTAGTATCCCAGTAGGCTGTTTGCCTTGCAATTCTGTCCACTGGGAGACTCTTCCCTTCATCGTGGTTCTACAAGGCCATCCATAAGCGGGCTGCAGTACGGCCACAGTCCACTTATGGCCAGCACCAAGATACTGAGCTGATCCACCTGGGACCCAGGCCTAATTTTGTGCTTCCTCTGACAACTGGTCACAGGGAGACTCCATGAGACTATAGCTATAACAAAGGAGTTTGAACAGAGAACAAAGGATTGTGAGTCACATATTAAATGTGACTCACCCATGGCTCCTGAGCCTGCTTGCGGCTCATTGGAAATGTGCCATTTCCATCATAAGAGATACTGCTGCTGCATCCAGCTGGACTCATAACATCTGGCTCTCCATGGACATCACCACAGTCATGATGTCCCATGGCCAAGTGCTCAGTCCTCAGCAGGGCCCAGCAATACTGCAATAGCTACCCTCCCAACAGCTAGCGTTTCTCTGCTGCGGAATACGTGATCTTACTCCAGACCTCTGGCAGGCTATGCTGTAACACTCCTTGAGGGATTCACCAGAGATTTTTCTAGCATCACTGGATATAGAAGTCTCCGTAAGCACTGCCCTGGGGACTTCTGCTTTCCCATCGTTCCTTGATGTGATGGTCGGCCAGCCTGAGCCTGCGGTTTTCACCAAGAGTAACTACACTGCTCCTGCACGCAAGGGCTTCCGGACCTACCGACAGCCGTGGTGCTCATATCGCTCTCTGGCCTGGGAATGATGCAGCTCCTGATCCTCATCCTGAGGATCTGAATTCTAAGTCACTTCTGGTACCAAACAGAAAGCAGTATGCACATGCTTTATTTGCGGAATTGATCCTAGGAAACAGGTAAGGAAGAGTAGAGAAAGGAAAACAGGAACAAGGAGAAAACTAACACAGGGTTGCAGTATTCAGCTGGTTACAACTGATGCCAGTGGGGCCTTGACAGCTGAGATCTTGGAGGAGCCGTGTGTCCTGCACCTGAGGCACAGAAAGCAGACCTTTAGCCACTGACTCCTTCAGCTCCCCAGTTAGATATACTTGAATGCAAATAGCCCAGGCTCTGGTGTCAGAAAGGCTCCAGGGAAGAAAGTGAGATATATACAGTGCAGTGAGGTCACCTTGCTGCAGAAAACTTGTGCAAAGCTCACTGCAGCAACAGTGGTTAGAGTAAATGATGGGCTAAAAGGATAGGAAGTCAAACACAAGACATGTCCTACACAGATGGCTCTGGGGTCATTGTGTCCTGCATACAGATTGAATTATAATTCACTGAGGTGGAAAAAGACTGTGAGGAGCAGGTTTCGGAGAGAAAAACGAGAGTTGGGTTTTAGACTTATTACACTTGAGATGCGTGTTAGGCACCCAAATGTAGAGGTAAGTAGCCCTTGAGACAGACAAGTTCAGAGCAGAGGTCCAGGCTGGAGAAACAAAATTTGGAGTCGACTGCATGGATGGTATCGAAAGACTCGCTGAGGACATCACAGAAGTGAGTGGTCTCAGGACCACACGCTGTGACAATATCACGTTAAGAATCCAGGAAAACGAGGAAAGACCAAACAAACACATCGAGAAGGAGAAGTGGTGAATGGGGAAGAACGTTGAATTGTGGCGTTCTGGAGGCTGAACGAAAAAGTGTTACGAGGAAGAGGGAGGAATCAATTAAGTCCAATGTGGGGTATAGGTCAAGAAAGACAAAGACTTAGGGTTGAACATTTGGATTTAGCAACATAGAGGCCATCAATGGATTTAGCAACATTGAGGTCTCTTTCAAGAAGATTGTAAGGGTGCCCGTGTCGGGGGCTAAATGCCCTATTGGAGTGGAAGAGAAAACTGAAAAGGGAAGGGGAGAGATTACTGGCAACTCCTTCAAGGAACTTTAACCATTCAAGGATGATAGGGAAATAAAGTAGTAGCTGCAGGGGAACACAGTCTAGAGAGATTTGTCTGCACATTTTAAGATGCAAGAAATAGTATTTCACGTGCTGACAAAGAATGACCCAACAGAGAAGAAAAGCTGATGATGTATAAGAGAGGAGAGAATTACGGGAGTTCAATGTCCTTGAGTAAACAAACAGAAGTGAGATCTATATTCACTCTCTACAGCTACCATAACAAATGGCCACAAGCTTGGCAGCCTGAAATACAAACTGATGATCTCAAGGTTTCTGAAGCTCTATAGGGATTGAGAGGACTTGGCTGGTCCCTCTGCTCAGGATGCCACAAAGCCAAAATCAAGGTGTTGAGCGGTCTGAGCTCTTATCTGAGGCTTCAGGGAAGCATCTACTTGCAAACTCTCTGCTTGTTTGCCAACACTCAGTTCCTTGTGGTTGTAGGACTGAGGTCCGTGTTTTCTTGCTGGATGACAGCAAAGAGATTCCCTCAGCCTTTAAGTCTCCCACATTCCTTATTACATCGCTCCCTCTGTAATAACCAACAGTAGCACATCAGGTCCTTCACAGGCATCGAATCTTGCTGACTTGCAGACAAAGCTTTCTGTTCTAGGGGCCCATGTGATTAAATTGAGCCCACCTGGATGGTCCAGAATAATCTCCCTATTTTCACTTGTAATCTTAATTATAGCTGGTTTTTTTTTTTTGTTTTTTTTTTTTTTTTTGCCATGTAACAACGTAGCCACTGGTTTTAAGGATTAGGGTGTGGCGGTTTTAAGGGAGACCTCTCTGCCTCCCACAGGAACAACCATATTGGTTTTAGATAGGAAGCAGAGTAGAATATGCCGTCATCATATACTCTCAGATGGCCAATGGAGCAACACAGGGTGGCAGCTGGTGAAGTTCTCTTGTGACTGCTTCTGCTTTCCCAGTGACGTCAGGTCTTAGTGCATTCGGGCTACTATACAAAGTATCATAGACTGGCTTGTAAACAGTGGAAACCGACTTCTGACAGTTCTAGGGACTGGGAAGTCCAAGATCAAGGCATCAAAGGAGCTTGTTCTCTGATTCATAGATGGCACCTCCTCACGACATCCTCACATGGTGGAAAGGGAAGCCAGCTCCCTTGGGCCTCTTTTATACAGGCACTAATCCTATTAACAAGCTACTTCATCACCTCCTAACAGCACCACATCTTAAAACCATGGTAATGAAGATTAAGTTTCAACGTGTAAATTTTCTAGAGGCACAAACACCCAGACCATAGCATGTGGGTGTTAAGGACAGCAGATAAGTGAGGTTTGAGGAGAGAAAAGATGTGAAATTGGAGGCGCAGGGAGGTGAGTGAACTAAATGTAGTATCCTATCCAGGCAGGATGAAGGCTTTAACTGATGTTCATGGTCAAGAATCTAAAGAGGGACCAGTGATGGCAGTGGTTATCAGGTATCCAGCTGCAGGAGTAGAAAAGAGAGGATCAAGATAAGCAATATTGCAAACTTAGTGACTGAATGGATAGGTAGGGAGAGGGGGAGGAAGAAATCTTATCCAGGGGGCAGGTAACATTTTATACAAATAGGGCATCCTTCACAGAAGAATGTCTGAGGCATAAGAAAACTAATTTGGGGGGCACTGGGGTGGTGATAATTCAATATCGAACGCATAGTGTTTGACGGAATGGTGGCGTATTGTCGGCCAAGTCAACATGTAGGCTTGGAGACTAGGAAAGGGATAGGTCCCGGAGGTGCAGACAGGGGATTCTTTGAGGAGCTGGGAACTGGAGCTATGGGAACACATGCATTTTCCAATCACCTACGTCCTAGGGTTACAGTAGGATTATAGATAATAGTCTACAGATAATAGACCGTAGATAATGCCCTGTACATACTGCCTTGCATACAGTAAGCACTGAATAAATATTAACTCAATGTTACTTTCATTATCATTATAAAATGGTAGCATGGAAATTCAAACTTGGCTTTTTCTGACTCCAAATGCTATGTTTCTATCTATGCAACACTTAGGTTAAGGGTAAACAAGCCATAAAACCCATTTCACATTTATATTGTTCCTTCTCTGCCTATCTTTTTTTTTTTTTTTTTAACACAGTCTTTGTTTGAAGGGCAACAGAAGTTCAAGATATTACTAATAAATATGAAAGGGGCTAAATAAAATTCTGTATATTCAATCAGTACTCCACATAATGACATACGAACAAGTTAAAATAAGCAACTACCATTTCTGACCCAATGTATTTTGTGCTTTGTTGTGTTAATATATAGTCTTTGGCATGAAACTATTAGGAATGTCAATGTGACATATTCAAGACTCCTAGATGTCCATTCTACAAGCCATTTGTGTTTTTTCTCAGTAACTCACACAAGGCACATTAGTAGGCAATGCGTTGGCTGAATGATACACCAAACTATGCTTTCGGTGGTCATCTAGAGAAGTGTCACAAGCAGCAAATCATTGTTTATTTTGAATTTCTCTGGCTGGGTACTAACCATTATTTATCAAAGACGTGAAACTGGGAATTTCTGATGCCCAGGCCAGCTGTGACGTCACAGGCTAAAACTCGTTGAGCACGATCAACATTTTCTGGTCCTCACCGTGCGTGCAGATGGCTTCCATCCCAACAGCAGAGCCGTCCTCCATGGCTGCCACCACTCCCTTCACAGGCCCTGCTCTGCTTCTGCAGAGACGCCCACCGGCCCTGATTCCCTACACACTCCCAACAGTTTCTGTTCTCGTGTGTCTTTTCCCCCAGCTCCATCAGGGGCAGGTGCGGCCTGCTTGCCTGATGTCCATCTTTAAGTTTAACACAGAGGCTTTGTTTCAGACTTGCTAATGCATGGTAAACACATGCAGTTCAATACATCTGCCAAACAGATTACAGCTTGCTCCACTTTGGTGTGTGTGTATATAATTTTTTTTTTCAAATACTGACCCACTTGCACTTACTGAATTTCTAGTTTGGCTTGAGTTTTTTATAATGATAGGAGGAAACCTTACTACTCATCCGTAAGCATTTCAGAGCGCATGTGTAAGCAGTGTTACCACAGGCCATCGCCAGATCACAGCCAGAGACTTCCTCAGGCACCAGGAGGACAGTTCAGCTCTAGCAACTCCCTGCATAAGCGAGTTCTAGAAAACATTTTTATTCCTTTGTATGCATTTTAGAAACTTCCTTTCTGCAGGAGTGTGTTTTATCATTTTTTATCTGCGAATGAGAAGGAGTAGGAGATGGTGATAACAATGAAGACAGCAAATGTCTAAATGACCAGCCCAGTCATTTCTAAAATTGGGTGTAAAATCTCCCAGATTCGATTAGTTTTTTTTAAGAGGTGACTTTTTCACTGCCCTAGATTGTGTGTATGTGTGTATCATCTTAACCCCTGCTTTACCAATAATCTCACATTTCTTTATCTCCTGATCCATACAAAGTCAATTTCCAGAGAAAACTAATACCGTAAGGATTAAAGTGAAAATGAAAGTTAGATTCCACAATATTTTACCAAATGCATAATGATCATAAGGCAATATATATGTATAATGCCTTATAGTTTCAAGGCAATAAAATAGATCACCACATTTATGCCTCATAGCCATCCTCTGAGCAATATCCTCACTTAGAGCAGACAAGACCGAAGCTCACGAAGAAAGCTGCCCAGTAACGTCGACAGCATCAGGTAGAATTATCTATCATTGACAATATTCAACCTTTCTGAACTGTACTTTCATACGGCTCCACCTGGTAAGGGGTAGCTAGGACCCTTGTCCAGAGATCTTCCTCTCATGCCTCCATGCTTGGATTGTTACTATATGTTGTTTTTTTAATGCCATAATAAAGGTAATGATTAGATCCTTGCTATAAAGCACTTACAAATAATATTTCTGGCAACTTGTTACCTGCCTCAGCCTTAAAAGGAACTTGATTACATGACCATTAGTTTAAAAACTTTACACACTATCCAAGGTAAACAGTGAGGAAAAAGGAAGTAAAACAAAACATTATAAAAGTACTTCATAAAACAGCACAAAATTCTGAGTTTAAGTGTGATGGAAACAAATTTCATGACTCACTCTCTCATAGGAATAACAAAATAATGGAATTTAAGCCCCTAGACCTGTAAGTGTAATGTTTGTTTTGTGCAAGAAAAAAAGGTAGTTACTGAGTTTCTAAAAATTGGGTTTACTAATTCTTTTTATATGAGTCATTCACTATCTGCCATTTACAACTTTAGTAGTTTTTTAAAAAGTTATTTTTACTTAAATTCCTAAGATATTTCATTGTCCTATGACTGTATTACCATAGGCTTTATCATTCATATATCAACTTGGAAAATAGGAACACACACATACACACACTGGAAAAGGTGCTTACAATTTGTAAATGAGAAACATAAATCTGGTAATCCACACAAAGCCTACCACCAACACAGCCTAGGCTACCGTGATGATGGTTCAATTTCAACTCAAATTATATCACCACCATTCCTCAAAGTCAGAAACGGTATCTTTTTATAGACACCTCAAAGTCATGGTTTTAAGCACTATAAAATGCTAAATTATAATAATAGACGAGATTAGTTCACATGAAGAAATAAGAGAACATTTATGACTCTTAATTATTAATTTGATCAGTTAATTATTAGACAAAGGAGATAAAATTCAATGGGATCCTAAGATAATTGTTAAAATCACTTTGCTAATTTTGAACATGAAAGACAAAGTTGGGATATAGCTATTCTAGCCCCACTCCCATTTTGCAGATGTGATAACTGACCATTGAAATGCAGATCAAAAGGATTTTTCCAGTTCAAAAGTTTACCACATTCTTTGAACAAAATTCTTATCTTCCAGCTTCCTGCATTATCAGCCTCTACCATCATCAGAATATACACCAACTGAATAGACAGTAATGAGCACAACTGGATGGTTGTGACTCACTTTCACACTTTTTCTTCCTTCTTCCCCTAAAAATACAGGGAGAAAGAACCTTGGGGGAAGTCTTCTGTATCTCACAGTATTGCAGCAAGAGGTCTAAAACTTCCTGTTATAAAATATGTAAGAGTGGTAGATGAAATATTAACACCACTTTTATGAATGAATGATTAAACTTGGAAAAAAAAATAAGGAAAATTAAAAAAAATTTTTTTTAATCTTTTAAGATCAGAAACAAAGTTAAAAGCAAGAATCCTGGCAGGTAAAAAATTGTATTTCAGCCAACAATGGACCTGGGTGTATATACCAATTTCAGGTGATCTTGAATTTTGGTTTTATGTCTGTACAAGGTCTGAGATCCCTGCATGAAACCCAAGAAAGCTATAGCATTAATGACAGGGTGAGACAGGTAACGAATAGAACAGCACCTGGTAAAGCTAGACATCAGTATACCTATATCATCCCACCTTAGTCCCAAGTGGAGAGGAAAGAAAGAATATCTCCCTCAAAGTACACAGCCAGAGAATTCAGATGGGTCGGAGAATTTATGTGGGCTTGGAGCCTGAAGTATTATTAATATTGAATCCCCAAAGACCACAGGTAATTTCATTTTTGATTGAACAATACACACATACAGAAAGGGGGACAAAATATTAGTGAACAAGTTGATGAATTTTCACAAACTGAACACGCCAATATCAAGAAACAAGCATTAGCAACACACTGAAGCCCTTTGGGTAGCCCCTTCTAACCACTCTACCCCTCGAAGGGGAACCACCATCCAGACTTTGCACAGCAAAGGTTCTTTTTGCCAGTTTAAGAACTTGAGCTCAATGAAGTCATGCAGTGTTTACTCTCTTGCATCTGGCTTCTTTCTCAACATTACATTCGTTTAATTCATCCAAATTGCTGTGTGTAGTAGCTCATTCATTCTCATTGCTATACAATTTTCTACTGAGTAAGTATACCGTAATTTATTTGACTGCTCTCCTGTTGCTGGGTTCTGGCTAGCTTCCAGTGCAGGGCTATTGTGATCTCGGCAGCTGTGACTTTGGTAAGGGTATGTGTGCCTATCCATCTCTTCCACTTTCAAGGAGACTGCTGAGTCATAGGAGGTGCACATGCAGCTTCGCTGGCTGGTTCTCATCTGTCTCATTTTACCGGTTCTGGTAATCAGTTGGATATTTTAAATTTAAACAGTCATCCTGCTTGATAGTGCATCCAGATATCTGGCAGAAGCAAATCAAATACTCCCTGGAGAAACATGCTCTCGACGAAAGCAAATAATCAGAAGAAATCTTGTGTAACTATTTTTATATCAAAGTATTTTATAAGGCAAAACGCAGATTCAGAGAAGAGGATGTCTTTATTATGACAAAGCACTGGTGTGCTGGTAAATTGGTGCTTTGAAGGGTGGAGGGAAATAGCCTTGATTTGTGACACTTGCTAATTTCCATGGTGTACATACTACCACCAGGGGCAATTTCCAGCTTCCGACATTAAATCTCTAAACACAGAGTTGGGAGTAGACATGTGCAATCAGCCCTCTCAAGCCAGTGTATGCTGGCCCCATATCACAGCTGCTGGAGACGTCAATCAACCAGCATCCTACAGCTTCTCTAATCTACACAGCTAACAGTTTAGAAAAAAAAAAAAACTATAAGAAATGGAAAATTTGCCTTTATAGTGGGAGATTTTTAATACACCACTCTGTGAAAGTAAAAACAAAATAGCAAATATATGGAAGATATCTAATGGACATAGATTTCTTCATCTAACAACTGAAGAATATGCATTCATTTCAGATACATTTACCAAAATTGGTCTATAAAACAAATTGCAAGGAACCATTATAATACAAACTATGTTTACTCACCACAATTCAATAGACAGAAACTAGTAACAACAACAAAAAGGACTAAAATTCACAAACATTTGGAAATTGAGAACTGTCAGAATATCTTCTGGATGATGGCTCCCGTTTCTTAAGAACAAAGTTTACTAAATTCCTCCCCTAGAATTTGGTTGCATTGATTTGTCTATAAATTTGTTACAAAGTTACTGTATGGTATATGCTTAATACTGATCTGCCTGTAATTTCTGTATGTTCTAATGGTTCTTAATGTGGAAACTCATATTTAAAATATAAGAATATTTTTCCAAACTAAATGCAAATTAGTTTGATCTGGGAGTCTTGACATTGTTTTTAGAAAAGAGGGCAAGAAAAAGCACACAGCCTTAAATAAAAGAGGTGGTTCTATCTCATCCAATTACACGAATTTCCTCCTTCACCAACCTCCCCCTTACTGTAGTCTTCCCCAAGCTGTTCATAGACATAGCTCTATTTTCTTTAATGTTCTTTATTCATTGTCTTAGCACCACAGACCTTCTTGAAATATTGAACTGCAGAGTTAAGCTCTCCTCAACCGAGGTGATCCCCATCACTAAACACTGTAAAAATGAAATTACTATTTTCTATAAATATATCCACCTTTGTTCAATAGTTATTCAGTCACTCCAGCCTATAAGGTCAATTATTTTCATTCATTCATTTGCTTCGCAAATGTTTCATAATAGAAACTATGTGTTGGCTACATCTAGCCATAAAAATACAATGGCCAGAAAGATATACAGTCCCAGCTATCACAGAGCTTACTTTGTAGCCAAGACACCCATGATATATATTTACTCTTTGATCCCATTTTCTGACATACAGCTGGTAAAATTCTTAGAATCTCCAGAGGGCTGGCAGCCCCCAGGTGTCATCAGAAAAACCAGGGCATGTTTAGAGCGTGGGACTTTCAGCCTCACCCCCCTGCAACCCCCAGGGAGGAGAGAGGGGCCGAAAGTAGATCACCAATGGCCGATGATGTAATCAGTCATGCCTACTCCATGAAGTCTCCACAAAACCACCGAAAGGACACGGTTTAGGGAGCTCTCAGCTGAATAATACTGGGCTTCCTGGAGGGAAAGAGGCCTGCATGGGTTGGGGGCAGGAAAGCTCTGGCCCCTTTTCCCATACCGCGTTCTATGCATCCCTTCATCTGTATTCTTTGTCATATCCTTTATAGTAACCAGTAAACGTAAGTATTTCCCTGCGTTCTGTGAGCTGAACCTGAGGAGGGGGTCGTGGGAACTCTAATTTATAGTGGGAGGCAGGGGGGAAGGTCAGAAGTACAGGTAAGACCACCTGGGCTTGCTGATTGGCATCTGAAGTCGGGGGCAGTCTTAAGGGCCGAAGCCTTCGCTTTGTGGGATCTGAAGCTGTCTCTAGGTGGACAGCGTGGGAACTGAGTTGAATCCGAGGACACTTAGCAGTGTCTGCTGCTTCATGTATGGAGAGACACTCTCACACGTTTGGTCACACAAGTCTTCTGTGTTGATGATTCTAGTTGAGAGGATAGAAAAGTGCTTTGGGTTTTAGTGTGTTTTTTTTCCACACAACATTTTATACATGTGTTAAGTAAATACTCCATTCAATGTAATAAATCTGTTCATAAACTGTACTTTCCATGAAAAATTACAAAATAGAAAAATGGCACGTGTATTTCTTAAAGCTTGCCCAAATCTCTATTTACCAAAAATTAACAAATTGCCTTTGTGTAGGAATAACTGATAGCCTTTTGGTTGCATAATATCTAATCACGTTGAATAGAGCTGGAAATCTTTACTGGCTCAGTGCAAATGGAGAAAAGGGGCCCTTTAAGGAACATACAGCAGGCTTCTGAAATATGATCAACACACTTTATAACTAAAAATGAAGTGCCCAGAGAAACGGATGACTGATTTTACTCAAAAATGTATTGTGCCCTTGTGACAGTTGTTATATGGTGATACAATCTTCCCTAGAGAGAACTATGAGGGCTTTTCCCCCACCCAAAGACAAAAATCAATTTGCACATACTGGTTATTCAACTGTGACTTATTTGTATAGCATAATTCCCAAGGTATTCAACTCACAAATGGGCCCACTTGTTGGATTTGCTGGTTGGAGCCAGTCTTTTAAAAGTTGAAGAGGGAAATCCTCTTGGGGTGAGTGTAAAAGGAAGAGAGACAAAATCTAATCCTTCATGGCACGCTGGCTGCCTGCCAACCACTGCAGAGGAATTCAGAAGCACAGAGCCTGGAACACAGCCCATCGGGAAACCGCCTGATGACAGAGGGCGTCTCACGGAGCTGCTGCTGCCCCTCCACCCACTGCTCCCATGAAGTGGAGGTGGCAAGTACAGATTTCCATTTTGACTTCAAGACACCCTGCTCTAAGACACTAGGAAAAGGGAGAGAGATGAAAAACGGTTTGTCTTTGCCACAGCAATATAAGCAAATGATTTATCTCAATTATTTTTAGATTGCAATATGTTGCCTCATATGTCAAATGTACATTAAAGAGCAATTAGCTTAAATGTCAGCATTAAACGATTCACTACTTAGCATTTCGAAAACAGGAGCAAAAATAATGAAAGCAAGTGTCAGTGTACACCAACCTGAAAAGTTGCAATAACTGTGGACTTTTTTCTGCTTTGAATTTGGGATAAGCCTGTCTCAAATCCCATTTAGAAGTAGTAATTATTAATACAAAACATGTACACCGACCCAGCCACCCACAGACACACACACACACACAGTCACTGTTATAGTCATCAATGAACTAAGACCCACAGTCCAATTCTTGCCTACCACCACCTGTTTTTACTGTATAAAGTTTTATTGGAACATAGCCACTTCCATTCATTTACACATTGCAAGTGCTTTCAGGCTATACGGCAGAGTTGAATAGTTGCAACAGAGACCATATGGCCTGCACAGCTTAAAATATTTGCCATCTGGCCCTTTGCAGAAAAGGTGGTTTATAAAGTGTGTATCATCCACAAGGTGAATCCTTCGCAGGATGCCCAAGTGCTGCCAGAGAGAGAATTACAGAAATCCGTAAAGCCCATCGCTTGCGTATTCAGCAGAATAAGATTCAACGTATTCAGCAGAGTAAGACTCAACCACCAAGTCCAGAGGAAAAACGTGAGAAGGTTAGAGGAAACTGCGCCAAACCCTTGCACAGAAGCGGAAATGGTTCCTGTGTCTGTGAGCCATATCAGAAAACATCATAGATCCGAGGCACGGGGTAGATTACTCTCAGAAGGGCGTTGTACCGGTAGGGGGAGGATTTTTTAAAAATTCACTAAATGGAATTAAAAACAGGCTAGGCATTGCAGAAGAAAAGATTCATGAACTTAAAGACAGAAAAGCACAAACTCCTGAAAATAAAACTAAAAAAAAAAAAAAAATGAGTGAGAAAACATTAAAGAACTATGGGACAATATCAAAGGGCCTGATACGTGTTTCTTTTACTCCTTGAAGGAGAGGAGAGAGAAGGGGAAACAAAAAAAAAAAAAAAAGAAAAAAGGAAAAATTAATGGCCAAAATATTTCCAAATTTGATTGAGTTATGGGCAGATTTGAGCTCAGCAAACACCAAGTTCTAGAAACTTGGAGAAAACTATACCAAAATCATCTGCTCTCACCGTTTCTGTTTGACATTGTACTGTAGGTTCTAGCTTGTGCAATAATGAAAAAAAAAAACGATTCTTTTTTCAATTCAACACAGGAAAGAAAAAAGTAAAATGGTCTTTATTCACAGATGACAAAATTGTCTACATGGAAATTCAATGGAATCTACAAAAAAGCTACTGGAACTAATAAATGATGATAGTAAGGTTGCCCAAACTGTTTTTCTATATACTGTATTTGATCAACTATATTTCTATATACTCATGATGAATAATTGGAAACTGAAATTTAACAAACAATACTACTAACAGTAGCCTCAAAAATAATGAAATACTGTGGGATAAATATCTGTGTACTGCAAACCACAAAATACTACTGAAAGAAATTAAAGAAATAAAAGGAGAGATGTGCTGCTTTATGGGTCAAAGGACTCAATACTATTAAGATTTGAATTCTCTCCAAATAAAACTATAGATTCAACATCTGAGAAAAAAAATTCCAGTACACTCTTTTGTAGAAATTTACAAGATGAAGCAAAAGTTTACATACAAATTCAAAGGACCTAGAGCAGTCAAAACAACTCTGAAAATGAAGAGAAAACTTGGAAGATTTACACTACCTATTTTCAAAACTTCTTAGAAGTTACATTACCAAGGCAGTATGCTATGGCATCAAGATAGACAAATAGATCAATGAAACAGAATAGGATGCAAAAATAGACCCCTATGTAGACAACTAATTTTTGAGAAAGGTGCAAAGGCAACTGAGTGGAGAAAGAATGGTCTTTTCACATAAATGAGGCTGGAACAACTGGGATATTTACATTCATCAAAATAAACTTAAATCAATACATTGCACCATATACAAAAGTTAGCTCAAAATGGATCATAGACCTAAACATAAAGCCTGAAACTATAAAACTTCTGAAAAAACATGAAGAAAATCTTTGTGACCTTCGACTAAGCAAAAATTTCTTAGACACGACACTCACAGTAAAAGCCACAGATTGATTAATGTGACCACATCAAAATTAAAAACTTTTACTCTCTGAATGATACCTGTAAGAAAATAAAAACACAAGCTGTAAGCTAGAAGAAAATACTTGCAAAGTATATAACTGATCAAGGACTTGTATCCAGAATGTATAAAGAAATCTCAAAAACAGTAAGAAAGCAAACAATAAAAAAATGGGCCAAAAGTTTCAACAGACATTTTACCGAAGATGCACAAATGACAAATGAGCACATAAATAAAAACTCAACATTATTAGTCATTAGCCAAGTACAATCAAACCACAGCAAGACACTGCTATACACTCGCTTAAATAGAGAAAATTTAAAACACTGACCATACCAAATGATAGTGAACATGCAGAAAGACTGAAACTCATCCATGACTGCGGGAAATGCAAAATGTACAACTACTCTGGAAAACATTTTTACAGTTTCTTAAAAAGTTAAACATATGTATGCTATAAGATCCAGCCATCCTATCCTAGATATTTACCCGAGAGGAAAAAAGCGTATGTTCATACAAAGACTTGTACATAGCACCTTTATTCATAGCACCTTTACTTTTATTTCTTTTTTATTTTTATTTTTATTTTTTAAGAGTCAAGGTTTTGCTCTGTTGCCCAGGCTGGAGGGCAGCACTGCAATCATAGTTTACTACAGCCTTAAACTCCTAGGCTTAAGCGATCCTTCTGCCTCAGCCCCCAAAGAGCTAGGACTATAGGCACACACCACCATGCCCAGCTAATGTTTAATACCCTGAAAAATGATAACAAAACAAATATCCATGTATGGATCAATGGATTAAGAGTCAGGATGGCGAGGAGAGTGACTACAAAGAGAACACACTTTTTACATGGGCAACAGATATGGTCATGAGTGTTTTGAGTCTATGTATGTAGATATATATACACATGTGTATATGTATGTCATATATGCATGTCTATATGTATATCATGATGTATCAAATAATATGGTCATGAGTGTTTTGAGTATATGTACATAGATATATATACACATGTGTATATGTATGTCATATACGCGTGTCTATGTATATCATGATGTATCAAATAATGGATATGGTCATGAGTGTTTTGAGTCTAAATGTACATAGATATATATACACATGTGTATATGTATGTCATATATACATGTCTATATGTATATCATGATGTATCAAATAATGAATATGGTCATGAGTGTTTTGAGTCTATGTACATAGATATATATACACATGTGTATATGTATGCCATATATGCGTGTCTATATGTATATCATAATGTATCAAATAATGGATATGGTCATGAGTGTTTTGAGTCTATATGTACATAGATATATATACATGTGTATATGTATGTCATATATGCATGTCTATATGTATATCATAATGTATCAAATAGTACACTTTAAATATGTACAATTTAGTATAATATGTGCACTTATAGCAACTATACCTTAATAAAGCTGCTCTAAAACTAATATATGAAGATCTACATCACAAAAACGAATTTTACTTGGAGCTGAGCCAATTGTAATATAATTTTTTTTTTTTTTTTTTTTGAGACAGAGTCTTGCTCTGTCACCGAGGCTAGAATGCAGTGGCCTGATCTCAGCTCACTGCAACCTCCACCTCCTGGGTTCAATTGATTCTCCTGCCTCAGCCTCCCGAGTAGCTCGGGTTACAGGTGTGCACCACCACATCCGGCTAATTTTTGTATTTTTAGTAGAGATGGGGTTTCACCATGTTAGCCAGTTGGTCTCAAATTTCTTACCTCAAGTAATCCGCCTGCTTCGGTCTCCCAGAATGCTGGGATTACAGGTGTGAGCCACTGCGCCTAGCCAAATTAATATTTATTGCGCTTGTTTTCCAGGCAGTTTTACACACCTTACCACAATTAATCATCATAACACATCAGATGAGATAGATACTATTGTCTTCATCTGACAGAAGAAACAAGGTTCAGAGTGGTTTAGTAACTTCCTTAGTACCACACAGCTGTGTATAGCAGTTTGATTTTGAACTCAAAAGTCCAAGCATACTCTCTCAATACACTTTGCCTCACCAACAACCTCCCTTTAATAAAAACTTTTTTTTTCTTTCCTGTAGAGATGGGAGTCTCACTGTGTTACTCAGGCTGATCTTGAACTCCTGGCCTCAAGCGATCCACCTCAGCCAGCCTCCCAAAGTGCTGGTATTATAGGCATGAGCCACTGTGCCTAGCTGAAAACTATTAGTAAATATATTAACTTACTATACATCTTAAAATGTACTACTCTCAACTGATAGAAGACAAGTTTAAATTCCAACACTTATAATGCAAACCTACCTCTTAGAAATATTTATTTTGATATAGAGGTCCCGCATGTAGTAAAATGTTAGAAATTTGCTAATTACAACTATTTAGAAAAGAGCTTTCTTAAGGGGCAATAAGTTTGTTTTCTTCCCCTAAAAGATAGTAAATATTAAAACACAACTGAACATCTGTACGCAAAAAAAGCTGAATTCTCACCTCATGTTATATACAAAAATTAGCTCAAAATGTACAAAACGGAAACATAAGAGCTAAAACTATAAAATGCTTACCCTAAGGGTAAATCTTCATGACCTTAGATTTCGTAATGGATTCTTAGATATGACACCGACTTAAGCCTACTTTATAGAAATATTTATCACAATCTAAAGATCCTACTTGTAGGCTGGACACAGTGGCTCATGCCTGTAATTTCCACACTTTGAGAGGCCAAGACAGGCAGATCACTTGAGGTCAGGAGTTCGAGACCAGCCTGACCAACATGGCAAAACCTGGTCTCTACAAAAATACAAACACGGTGAGACCCCCATCTCTACAAAAAAAATACAAAAATTAGCCAGGTGTGGTGGCACACACCTATAGTTCCAGCTACTCAGAGGCTGAGGCAGAAAAATCGCTTGACCCCAGGAAGCAAAAGTTGTAGTGAGCTGAGATCGCACCACTGCACTCCAGCCTGAAAAAAAATAAAAAAAAAAATAAATTTCCTACTTGTAGCAAGATATTAGAATGAAATTTTCCAACACTTACTTCTATTTAGAAACAGAATGGCTGTCTAACGAGGCTATACATGAGTATAAGATATGTTTCCATAAGAAATTGGTAAACAAGTCAGAATTTTATACTGTATTCCATAACGTTTGTTTTGCTGGAGGATCCAACCAATACTGATACCACCTCTTTCTACTTCTCCTTTCTCCCTTCCAATCGGCCACATCGGTTGTAGGAAAACGAACTACTGGAATTTTCAGCCAAGTGAGTAGTTGCTTCCAAATTGTCTTAAGTTTGCAAACCACCCTACGTGTTTGGCACACTATTTTAAAGAAAGGACATTTTAAAAAAATGAATTAGCTTTGCCGTATTGTCTAGCCTTATGGGTCTCCAAACACGTCATTAGCTGAGGATTCTACAAAGGAATAAGAAGTGTTTTTTTTCTCTATTTCACAAAGAAAGCGAAAACAGAGAAAACGAAAACAAAAGCTTTAACTTCCACTCTCTACCGTTTCTTATTTAAGTATATACAAAATCAAAGACAGCTTCCTTTGCATTCAATTCTATTATCACAATTCTGTCCAGGTTTCAACAGTATTTTACACACATTATCACAGCCCTCTGGAATGCGAGGCTTCTGAGGTCTGACGGAACCTGGACAGAGGTCTAAACCCTAGAAAACATGCTAGGAGGATGTCTCGCCAATTCACAGATTAAATAAATTAAAGATAGCTAACAGGATCATCAACTTCTTTAACTTCTGGGTTGTTCTAAAGCTTTGTCTTTTAATCCTGCCAATCTTACTGGACATAGCTATTTGCGGCTCAATCGTGTTGAGGTCTACTGCTATAACCTCAGTGTCACTTAAAATACTACATTAATAATAATAAATGCCAGATGCATTTCTTAAAAAACATGTGAGTGCACAAACAAGTTAGTATTATCATGGCACACACAGAGAGACAGAGCTAGAGTTACATAGGTGTAGTTCTGCAAATGCAGATGATTCCAATATAAATATGAATGTAGCTACCAATTCAGATGCTAAATTTACAGACTACAGATAAAGGTCATATGTTTCTTAAATTGGAAGGAAATGTAAAGATCTCAATGTTAACCTTTCATCAAATGTGAGAATTCCCTTTTTCAGTATTCCTATAACAGTCACTGTTATAGTCATCAATGAACGAAGACATCAATGAACACTATAACAGTGACTTGAATGCTTCCAACGTTAGAGCTTGTATTTTTTTCTTTTTTTTTCTTCCTTTTTTTTGGAGACAGGATCTCACTCCGTCGCCCAGGCTGCAGCGCGGTAGTATCAGTTCATTGAAACCTCTGCCTCCTGGCCTCAAGTGATCCTCTCACCTCAGCCCCTCTAGTAGCTGGAAGCACAGGTACATACCATCGTGCCCGGCTAATTATTGTATTTTTTGTAGAGATGGGGTCTCCCCATGTTGACCAGGCTGATCTCAAGCTTCTTGGCTCAAGCTATTCTCCTGCCTCAACCTCCTAAAGTTCTGGGACTACAGGCGTGAACCAGTGCACCCAGTGAGAGTTTGTACTATTTCAAAACCACTTGTTCCTTTTTAGGACAATTAAAGGTTATAGAAAGTTAATCATTATAGTTAGGTTAAAATCTGCTTCACATTTTCTACTCGTTGGCCTTAGATCAATCAACTGAAGCTAAAATGTCTGTTCTTTTATGGGCGAAGGAAGGAAGAGGCAGTCTAGTGGAAAGAAAAGTATAGAAAAAGAGCATGTCATGCCATAAAATCATCGTGTGTAAACTAACTATTAATAGGTGGTGAACTAATTTGTGGAGGTGCTTCCAGAGAATAATGACAAGAAGGGTATGTTTCCTTAAGCTGGACATGCCACTTTCCTGGCTCAGGATCTCATGTATAAAATAGAATGACAAGCCAGGCGTGGTGGCATGGGCTGTGGTTCCAGCTCCTCAAGAGAAGACTGAGGTGGAGGACAACTTGAGCCCAGTTCAAAGTTACAGTGAGCTCTAAATGTACCATTACAATCCAGCCTGGTGACAAAGCAAGACCCTCAACCTCAAAAACACATAAAATAAAATGGTTTAACTTGTCAAGGGTTATAAGCTCAAACACTTTCAAGAGGCAGAGAAGAAAATCAATGGCAAAAGATAAGAGGAAGTACTGGGGGCGACCTCACACTGGGGAGCGCCTGCTCTCCTGAAGATGCTCCTGGTCAACTTAAAAGTCATCCCACTGAACGCCCAAACACACGCAGCCACACAGTCTGGCTCTCAGGTTGCCAGTTTTCTCCCTTGGATTAGACAAGCTTTCACCCTGTCAGGCTTCCTCTACCTGTAACATCGACACGTTTATGGCTAACTGACCCCTGACCAGACTGGGCTTCTCAGAGTATCCTGCTGTTTGCAGTTTTCCTGCACTTTGGTTTGCATGCTGAGATGTGATGACATTTGTACATTATCCCTCATTTTGCCCTTACACACTTCATCATCCTAGCCCTCTTGTTGTGGTGTGTTGGTTCCATCCTATAGCAATTTCATTGTCATGATATAAAAAACAGAATCTGGTTGTTTTTTTTTTTTTCTGGAATATCTGCTGGTTCTAACAAGGATTCTCAAGAGGACTCCACTTAATTCAAAGGTACAGGCTAAAATGATGACATTCCAGGCATGCTTCATGACAAGAAAGCAGGGTAAATATTTGGGGGCAGAAGTATGGCTTTCAGTGTCCTATAGGCCCCGTCGTGAATGTGGCTTTCCAATTTTTTGTTGTTGTTTTACTGGTGTCACTGATATGGATGGAGACAGGGAAATCCCGCGTAGAAGAGGGTGGTTCTCTGGCAAAGGCCCCACCCTCAAGCCTGGAGACCCTCATCTCTAAATGGGGATAGGCATTCCTGTTTTCATGTCCAAAAAGTTGTCTTTTGGCCCACTACACCCTGCTCTCCTGTACCCATATAAACCCCAAACCCCAGGCTCCAGAAGCAGATAAGGAGAAGAGGGGGCAAGCAGTTCAATGGTGCAGCAGAGAAAGAGAGAAGAGAAGGAATGTCTGAACAATGAGAGGAGTTCGGGTCAGAGGGTGCAGTCAGAGAGGAATTTAGCTGCCGGACAGCCAAAATCCAGAGGAAGATCACCTTCCCACTCCATCCTCCTTCCAGTTCCCCATCCATCCCACTGAGAGCCACCTCCACCATTCAATAAAACCCCCACATTCAATCTTCAAGTTCACATGTGACCCGATTCTTCTGGGATGCTGGACAAGAGCTTGGGATATATAAAGCTGTCACACAGGTCTTCTGCCCTTGCAGAAACGCAGAGGGGGCACTGAGCTGGTTAACACTTAAGCCATCTGTGGAAGACAGAGCTAAAAGAGCACTGTAACACTGAGGACAAAGGTACACAACCCTGGAAACTACCACAGGTAGCTCACCCTGGCTCCAGCACCTGCCCGTCTGTGTGCTTCCTCTCCCACAAGGGGTTGAGCTCGTGGTGGTCAGAGAGCCACACCCCTGTCTTCCACCCTGTGAGGGGGCCAGGGAATTCTCTTGTTTCATCACACTCAAAAACAAGATGTATAAAATTATCATTGGTCTCAAGTCTGTGATTGATATGTAAATATCTGCCCATGTGTTTTTGACCTTGTCTATATTTATTTGGAAAAAGTAGATGTGTTGGGAGGTTGAGGCGGGTGGATCACAATGTCAGGAGACCATCCTGGCTAACAGGGTGAAACCCCATCTCTACCAAAACTACAAAAATTAGCCAGGCATGGTGGCGGGCACCTGTAATCCCAGCTACTCCAGAGGCTGAGGCAGGAAAATCGCTTGAACCCAGACGGCGGAGGTTGCAGTGAGTCGAGATTGCGCCACTGCACTCCAGCCTGGGTGACAGAGTGAGACTCCATCTCAAAAAAAATGTAGAAAATTAACAAATATAGAGCTAAGTCATATGAACAAAGGGCAGCCTTGGAAGATTCTCTGTGGAAGCAAATATTCATAATTCTGAAGCATACATGAAGTTCTTAAACTGTTGAAACACAGAACACAGGTACTCCAAATCTCTTCCATCTGATTTCCCATTCACTCACTAATGATTGTTTTATTTTCCTCCATTGTAATGCATTAGATGAAAAGAATAACCATATTTCAACCCTGTCATTCACTACTTATTTTATGCTAATTTATACTGCTATAAAACCAGGCAAAATACAAAGACAAAAAGAGCCATTTCAACTCTAATAATCACAATTATTTTGAAACTGAGAAGTGTTTGAATTTACATCCTCACAAATACTGAGACAACACAAATATGGGAGCTAAGTATGCATTTTAATTACAATTCAGTATTCATAATTAAAGGAAACATTAGGCATCCAATTCAAATGTTTGTTCCTGTATATAATACAGAATACCAACATTATGTGCTGGAAAATGAATATGAGTAGAAAATACATTTTCCCTTTCATTGATTCATATGCTAGAATGAAGAATTGCTATTTGATACATGTATCTCAATTACATTTATTTTGCGAAAAGCAATGTTCACTTAGAAAATCTCATTTAGTTCTAGTTGCTTCTATTTCTAGATAAGATCAATATGTAACTATTGAAAAGATAGACTATTTCTGGACTCAGAGGAGCATCACACACTGGGGGCAGTTGGGGGGGTTAGGGGAAGGACAGCAGGAGGTGGGAAGGGTGGGGAGGGATAACATGGGGAGAAATGCTGGATATAGTATGCACCTATGCAGCAACCCTGCATGACCTGCACATGTACCCGAGAACCTAAAGTAAAATAAAAAAAAAAAAATTGAGTTTAGGCTGGCTGTGGTGGCTGACACCTGTAATCCCAGCACTTTGGGAGGCCTAGGTGGGTGGATCACAAGGTCAGGAGATCGAGACCATCCTGGCTAACACGGTGAAACCCCATCTCTACTAAAAATAAAATAAAAAAATAGCTGGGCATGGTGGCATGCGCCTATAGTCCCAGCTACTCAGGAGGCTTAGGAGAATCACTTGAACCCGGGAGATGGAGGTTGCAGTGAGCCGAGATCGCACCACTGCACTCCAGCCTGTGCAACAGAGCAAGACTTCATCTCAAAATAAAAAAAAATTAGTATTTATAAAAATCCCCTTTGTAACATAGTTTAGTTACACTTTCCATGTTTTTTATTCCCTGAATTATAGTCTTTTTTCTATTTCTTTTTTTTTTTTTTTTAAAGAGACAGGGTATTGCTATGTCACCCAGGCTAAAGTATGGTGGCTATTCACAGGTGTAATCACAGTGCACTACAGCCTCAAAAACTCCTGGATTCGAGCCATCCTCCCAAGTAGCTAGGGCTACAGAGACTCACCATTGTAGCCAGTTAGATT